>OX421454.1:2343316-2345816 GCA_949126865.1 Montipora capitata | reverse complement strand
CCTTGATGATCAAGAGGACAAGATCATTGAAGAAGAGAAAGCCGAAACTGGAAGGGTAGGTCTGTGGAATAGTTTTAGTGGTCTTAGGGACCCTGTGCAGGAAGGATTAAAAAAAAAAACATCGAGATTATATGAATGTCCAATACACTTTCACAGACGTCGCGATTAAGGCTAAGAACTTCGTGTATTACTATAAAAGAGAAATATTCCTTCTCAAGAACAAAATTCTTGAAGGTTAGACAAAGCTTTCAAAATTCCGACATCCGGATTCGTTCTTTCGGCAGGGATGGTTGCCGAAAGTTTTGTGTAACTTTCAAGAATTTTGTTAGTGAAGGAATCTTCGTTGTTTGTTTCATTCGTGTATTACTGTTTGGTTGTTCAAGTTTAGTGGTTACGGTTTGAGTTAAGTATCTCAGGACACTATTAAGATCGACCTGTATGTAGATAACAACAACAGCACGGAGTAAAGGGCATTCCTTGTGCCACATACATGGCCTAACGCAACTTTCTTACTTCATATTTCATAGAGGTTCTTGACTTTTTTTATTTGTTGTTGTTTTTTTTTTCCTCCCACAGGTCAGGTTTGCGGTCTTCTGGGCCTACGCCAAGTCAGTGAAAGTCTATTTAGCAGTTGCAATGTTGCTTTTTATTGTCCTTGCGGAAATCGCCTCCGTGTTTTCAGGTATCTGGTTGGCGCGCTGGAGTTCGAGCAATGTGACGTCCTCTGACGAGCGTGACATGTACCTTGGTGGCTATGCTGGCCTTGGCGTCACGCAAGCGGTTTGTGTGTTAATATCATCACTGTGTTTGGCTTTGGGATCCAAGATCGCGTCACGCTATCTCCACCAAAGCATTCTGGTCAATGTTATGCACCTTCCAATGTCGTTTTTCGAGAGTACACCCCTGGGGAGGATAGTAAATCGCTTCTCTAAGGACATCAGTACTATAGATGATAAAGTTCCTATGTCACTTGTAAGCTTCTTTCGCACATTCTGCACTGTATTGGGTACAGTTATTGCCATCAGTTTTGCTACTCCGATTTTCTTGGTGGTGATTCTTCCCCTTGGCGCTCTCTACTTCTTTATTCAGGTAAGTTATCATTTACTACCTTCTTGCTGGCGTTTGAAGGCCATAAATCCAAATGTAGAACAGGAGCGGCACGTCAAGGCATGCAATAATAAATTGCCCTCTTAACAAGAAACTTTCAAATGAGAAGCAAGAAAATAACAGATCTCGAAAGGTGTATCTAAACGAAGACTGGTTCCTCGATTAGAAAACGCTCTCTCACTGTCGTAGTGTGGAGGTTAAAATTCTTGTTACATTTCGCGATCAGGGGCCGGTTAGCGCTAACAGTTGTTTAAGAGGTATCAAAACCTATAGGTTTCCATGTTATTCAACGCTGGTTAGCGCTAACCATGCTTCGAGCAACCCGGGCCTGCAGATAAATATATGTCACTCTCCCTGCCTTTCACCCCCAAACAATGTTGAATTTTCCTTGCTGTACGTCGCAAACTCGCTTCATGATTGTTTGCTTTTAACAACATCGTAGGAGGGAAAGCGGGGGGGGGGGGGGGGGGGGACAGTGTACACGCCTCAGTTATTGCGAAATACCGTAGGTTGTTATCACTCGATTTACATAAACGATGTCTTGTTCGTATTTTCGTCACGGCAATATGCTAGTGAATTGTCCCAAGGAATTTTTTCCCCCATTGTAGACCCACTTCCCTTGTTTCATTAAATTAACAAACCAATAATCTTTAGTGTTAACGTCCTAACCAGGTTGTTCGAGGCCTGATTAGCGCAAACCAGCGTTAAATACCATGGAAACCTGTAGGTTTTCATACCTCTTAACCAACGGTTAGCGCTAACCAGGCTTCGAGAAACCGGCCCCTGGTAACCGAATGTTATTTGAACTAATACCAACAGACGCGCGCAATGAAATGTCAGTGACCAATCACGACGCAAATCCAAGAAATGCGACCGGCCGCCGTTCTAAACGCGGGAAAACTCGAATCGCTTTTGGTTTTGTTTTAGCATCTGATTGGCTAGATTAAAGGCGCGAGATTTTATGGCAGTCACGAAGCGTGGCGACAAAAATCTATCGCGGAATTACTTTAGAAATTAAGTTGGAAACTTTTCTGGTTTCCATGTTTCATCGAGAATCCAAGGCGAATCTCAACCCATGAAAACTGTATGGGAAAAAACCGCCCTTTTTTTTTCATTTTCAGAGAGTATATGTCGGCACATCGCGACAGCTTAAGAGGATTGAGTCTGTCAGCAGATCGCCAATATTCAACAATTTCTTTGAGACAATCAATGGAGCTAGCACCATTCGGGCATTTGGTCAGCAGCAGCGCTTAATTAAGGATAATTACCACAGGGTTGACGAAAATCACGTGGCTTACTTCCCAGGAACCTCGGCCAATAGGTGTGTAATCAGCATTTTGGTTTTCAAACGATGTGCTCGCCAAAAACTTTCTTCATTTGTAAAACAAATTGA
>OX421454.1:2315816-2338316 GCA_949126865.1 Montipora capitata | reverse complement strand
CTTTACACTGAGACAAGGTTCTTTGGGAAAACCAATGGCAACTATTCTGTAAGGCATAAACCCACGATTGGGACAAACAGCAGTTAAGTAGAACGCCTTTTTACGAGGTACAGCGTGTTTAAACTTTCAGTAAGTTGTGAGGAAAACGTAAGCGGTTGGTAATCAATTATTCCCTTTTTTTGGGAACCGACTGTGCTCATCCATCGAGTGTTTTTGCTTGTTTGCTCAAATGGCATCGATGGATTTGAAATCTTCTTGAGGTGATGCCAAAGAAACTGTAGTTTTGAGTTTAACATGAAGTTTTGGTGGGCTCCTTTATTCCTCCTCAATTGTCATCTGTCCATGTTAACCGTTCTTTATAATGTCTTTTAATTTGATTTCTTTTCAGGATTATGGTTCTTGACAAAGGATTCTTGGTTGAGTTTGACACGCCAGAGAATCTATTGACCCAAAAAGGCATTTTCTTTGGCATGGCACAGGATGCCGGCTTAGCATAGTTTTTAAGTTCCACTTTCCTTCTTCATATTTGAAAAGACTTTTAAAGAAACAGAAACTCAAACAATTGTTTTGCAATGCTTACGTCCTGTTACTTATGTTGCACTCACATATTTGTTGTTTAATGTGTTGTATTGCATTCTTAATTCACTATTTCCGTGTATAATTACTACAATAGTCTTCTTCATAGGCGTGTTTGGATAGCTGTTCCTTTTAAGTCAGTCGTGTTTTTACATTTCGCTCTCTCCCCGTCCTCCCCTCGACTCTTCGGCTCACTTGCGTGACTAAAGAGGGCGGCTCGACTGTGTGACGCAAGTCATCCTGTTGCTGTGACATCCCAAGTTGGCAAGAGAACAACCGAGTCTACATATCTAGAACTTAAATGACGTTAAGTAACAGGGCTCGAAATTAACGAAAAAATCCAGTCGCATTTTGCGATAAGATCTCAATTTCGCAAATTTTAGTCGCAAAATCGCCGCGCTGCATTGTGTTGTCAGCGGTTTAGCAGAAAAATATGAGCCCGCAGTACTTGTGTGTAAAGAAACTGCTGAAAATGGCGAATGATCGAAGGAATGGAGCTGTGCACGTAACATCGCAGCTAAATTACTATACAATTACGCTACCTTCAGAGAAAATTCACAGCGAGAAACAAAATAATTTTGTCATTTATTTATTTATTTGTTTATTTTAGCAAAAGTAGCAGCAAAGTGGCAACTGCTAACCCTTTTGTTTCGAAAGAACGAAGGTGACAACAAGTCGCAAATTTGCGACTTCTCCAGATATTTTAGTCGCAAAGGGAAAAATTTAGTCGCAAATGCGACCGTATTGGTCGCAATTTCGAGCCCTGAGTAACTTGGCACACATGTATCTTATTTATCTATTTTGTCTGTCTTATTTTATCACAGAAATCGATGTATATATACATAGCTTTATCAACGGAGTTGATAATGTAAATTGGCCACCGTACAGAGATTCTAAAAGCTGACGTTTCGAGCGTTAGCCCTTCGTCAGAGCTTCCTTCGCTCTGACGAAGGGCTAACGCTCGAAACGTCAGCTTTTAGAATCTCTGTACGGTGGCCAATTTACATTATCAACTCCGTTGATAAAATCAAATTTTTGTATACTACTTCCCCACCGACGCAGCACCACAGTTTCTTTAGAAACTACCCCTTCATATATATACATAGCGTTTAACGTAACCAGCATTCATATAACCTTACCCACATATCTTACATTTCTTTTATCTGTTTCTTAGTTTTTCTTAGGTAGCAATTTGAGTATAAGATTCCTTGTAACTTGGATTCGAAACTAGTAAATTTGTAAAATGACAATGACGTTCGCTGAGTAGACCAATCAGCCAATCATATCAGTTTCAGCCATAATAAGGGAGTCTACACACATTGTATCTCATTTACCTGCGATGTAGTGTTCTAGAAGGTGTCTTGCTTACAAATATTAACTTCAAAAGTTAGAAGGACTTGTTAACTAAGTTACTTTTCCGGCTTTAAGCCTTAACGATTTGATAATCATCCAAATAGTAACCATTAAAACTGATAAAGTATTGTGACTGTGATAAAACGCGCTAATGATCCTTTACATTCTGTAAAGAGTTGCGTATCTCTGAACAAAACTTATGCAAAGAACAATCTACGGTTACATGGTGAATTCTCTTGGTTTTTTACAGACCAATCGTGGCTCGCGCGTGCACATATTCCCGCCCTTTGTGTTGGCTACGTGTAATTCGAGTTTTGATTGGTTTACTGTAATGTTTTGATTGGTCAAAGTAATTACTTTGATTTTGGTTTTACGACACTCGATTGAAACTCGCTCTATTTCAAATACGACGCCTTATTGGTCAGTTGGTTTAAAAGTGGAGGTCATGGTAACAACAGATAAAAACAACCTTCGCAGCGCAGGCGCAATCTAAAACTAGATTTCAAAGATCGATTTCAAAGAGATTTCAAATAATAACACTTATCAAATGACGTCACGATTTAGCGCTCAAAGCATTATGGGATTAACATGCGCACACAGACATTTTTTGTGATGTTTGTTCGCATTACAATCCCATAATGCTTTGTAATAAAGTGTTACAATCAATTTTTTCGCGCTAGTGGAATAATTGTTTTGAAAATATTCCAGCCTATTTTATTTGCTGTATTCTTTCTTATTGTCAACGTGAAATTCTTTCTCTATTGAATTTAGTGAAAAGCTTTTTAGCCCAACAGTTTCTAGCGCATTTATGTACGTCGTCGTCCAGATTTGCAACCTTCCTGTTACTGTTAATAGGCTCAAGAATTAAGTAGGGGCGACTCGGAGAACGTCGTGTCCTTTCAAGTTAATTTCGCACCTGTGCTTATTTCAAATCAATGCACTCAGCATCATGCGCACCACATCACCGTCACAAAGTTGTTCCCTTTCGATCCGGATACATCGAAGAACCTCTCTCCACATCTTTCCATACGACATCATGTCGAAAAGATCCCCAGTTTCATGGAACTGAAGAGGACCACTGGGCGAAAAAGAAGGATTGAATAATCTCGTCCTTTGTTGGGCGGTACTAAAAGCCGGAATCCGGAACTCGGAAACCAGAATCGGCGAAAACTACAACAACTTACCCACTCTTTCTACGCTCTGCTATAATACCCACACTCGAGTACTTTATGCTGATGACATTTAAAATGTAAACTGACCTTGTTATTCTGGATAATTGGAAAGACTTGAGGATGGTAATGGCATCACGCTAAGGCAGTCCACATTACAATAAAGAAAACTTTAAAGTTATTTATTTTCCTTGTGCCCTTTCAACGGAGCTTTCTAAAATGGCAACGGAAAACACGTTCAACGTTGGTGCTTCAAGTGCAATTTTTGGACCCGAAACCTCCAGATTATTTTGCGATCCTCAAAAAGGAAGTCACGTCACGACCGATTTCGCGGCTCCACGCACTCCCCTAGAACCCAGGCGTAAGTTGATCCCTCCCCCCTGAGCTTGGGTTAGAAGGTTTTTCCGCCGTGTTTTCGCAGTTTGAACAGACCGTGGGCTTCAGAATGATGTAATTTCATGACACCCAAAGCGCCCAAAAAGAAGAGAAACTTTGCAATAACCACTCAAAACTGTTGAGCAACATAAAAGAAATACAACAAAAGGAAAGAGAAGCATGGATGGAAACAAATGGACAAGATTGAAACGGATTGCATTTGGGTATTCTTTAAAAAAAATCGGCCCGACGTTTTTCAAGTCGGCAAATCGCCTTGGTAAAGGTCGTTTTTGCTCAGAATCATCATGTGTATGATGTAACGATAATCTTATCAGTAAAGGAATTCCACATTACCATTTTCGAGTTTTAAACTCGTGATTAACTAAAGATTTCCTCTAAGCACCCTAAAAATAACGTGACATAGCCCGTATTATAATATCTCATTGAGGAGGCTGCGGTAATAGCTAGGACATAATCAAATGAAGGAAAGACAGTGAAACACAACTTCTTTTTTTATTTTAAAAAAAAAAAGTTTTGTTTTACTATGAAATTTATTAAAATATATTTCAAACATTATTACTTTTACGTAAACTTGACCATGTACAATAAAAAAAATTCAATTATGATCCCAGATTTATAGGGATTTCCATTTAGAAGACTTGATGATAATCAAGATGTACAAGAAACCAGGCCTCGGTTGTTCAAAAGGTGGATAACGCTAGCCACCTGGGATAAATCACTACCCAGCGGATAAACACTAGCAAAACCAATTGAGTTATCCACTGGATAGTGATTTATGCAGTGGATAATAAGTTGTTGTAGTTCTCGCGATTTGCGGATAATTCTGGTTCCTGGTTTCCGGATTCCGGCTTTTAGTGCTGCCCTCCTTTGCTTCATAAGAAGGCACTTTCTGGGTTTCTGGGACATTGGTGGGAGTGTATCTGCTACCGTCTTGCGTTTTCTGACAAGTGGGTTTTTCGGCCATGGGGTAAGTTGCTATGTATGACATTACTGCGTGTTACCTGACACTGCTACGTGATAGCCTGGTAATTATAAGACATCACGTAAAAGGTATAGGGTTATCGCGCGTGAGCGGCTCCAGCCTACCGGAAACCAGATGTCTAAAAATCAGGCAATTGGACCTCAAACCCGGCTTTGTATGATGGCCGTCTCCTCTATTACGTCCCTAATCACTTTTTTTGTAGAGCTGTAAAGTGTTGTAAAAGTTTCGGCTGATTGATCTATCTTGACACACCTCTTTACGCCAGTATTTTGGTATCCATCCGACTGGAAAACTATTTCATTGAGGCTCAATGCAAAGTTCAACATCTTGCCAAGGCATGTGAATATGGGTTAGACATTCATTTCTAAGCTGAGTACTCAAATTTACTACAGGGAGGAAAGGATTTTCCTCTTCAATTAATCGTAATTATTATTAACTGGCATCAATTGGCGGAAAATCATATAAAAAAGTGGCTCGTTACTCATTCTGCACGAAACAATACTGGTAAAGTAATTGACTCTGAAATATCAGAAGAATGCGCTTAGCACTTAATTGACACTATGGCGTTAAAATACTACAGGAAGTGAAGCCATATTAAATGAGTTATAAATTGTCACCTACATTTCGAAAAATATCGGTCTTGGTGTAAATCGTGTACTCTTCACAAGGCTGATAACACACTTCAGCTTTTATAAGTGCACACAGGTATTTCACCTTTACAAACAGTGAAAATAACACCCTTTTAGAAGAGCTGGGAGGGTATCGAGTGGTAAACCATTCATGCGGCGGCGCAAAGCCCAAAATGGTTTGAAATCCGTTTACAAGAGGAATTTGTTCTTTGGCAGTATGGTTCGACATTTTGGAAATTTAGTAGCGTCTTTGTTTTAATCCTTGGCACCTTTCGGTGACATTCTTGTTGACAATTCCTACGTATACACACTTGTCTAAAGGAATAAAAACTGTGCACAATCTCAAAGACCCATGAGAACATTCGCACCCAGCAGTCTTACCATGCCATGACAAATAAAATAGATGGCGTTACATCCTGTCACGAAATTATGTAAAATTTCCCTTCAAGCTTTGCGGCAAGCACAAGGCACGTTAACAATTTCGCCGAGTCACTTTTTTTTTGTGCGTGCAGACCGGTTAATCTCTTTTTCCACCGTTGCTATATTTTGTTCAGAAATTTGAGGATGAAAAGATAGGCAGATTTACCTGTAAGGTAAGGATCTGTTTGTACAATTCTAATGGCGTTTTTTTGCTTGTATAGTACCCAGAGCTCGGCTCGCTTATTTTTTACATTTTTATATGGCCGGCAAATTTCGTGATGCCCAGAGAAACGGCTTGAAGACGAATTTAATGGAAGATTTCACCATTGTCAAAATTTCATGGGAAACCGAAGCCTTATAAGCTAAAAGTGATCGTTGATAGTCTGACATGTATGGTGGCTTCTTATAATTAACTTAGCGGAAGTTTTGGTAAACATTATGTAAGGAGTAAATTGATTGATTCACAAGATTTGTATGTTCTTCGGCAACTCTCCAAAGAAAACAACTTCAGTTTGGTTGATGTCCCATTTCATCAGGTGATAGGAAGGTCCCGGAGGAAGGTATCTGTTTACAAACATTCCTTATGTCAGTCAAATGTGCAGAACCCTTTGTTTGGACAGCCAGCTATAGCACTCTGGGGCCGGTTGCTCGAAGCCTAGTTAGCACTAACCATTGTTTTAAGAGGTACCAAAACCTATAGGTTTGTATGGTATTTAAAGTGCACCTAAACCCAAATATTTTTTGTTCCTAATGTAAATCTCCCCATCCAAAGCAAACATATGCCAGCATTGTTACGCACAATTTCGCTTTTTCTGTGCCGTGCAAGCCACGTAAACTTGGCAGAACTAGCAGTAATTTGGACCCACGACCGTGATGCGAGAGGCATGGGTCTATTCTCAATTTTACGTCACAAACTGCTTTGCATTCCTATTTTCAAAGAAATTTTGCATTGCAAAGCAGTTTGTGACGTAAAATCGAGAATAGACCCATGCCTCTCACATCACGGTCGTGGGTCCAAATTACTGCTAGTTTTGATACCTTTGCGCTTATTGCCCGGCAGATAAAAAAGCGTAATTTGAGGTAAGAATCGTCAAACAAGTTTGCTTTCCATGGAGAGATCAATATTGTACACTAAAAATATTTGGGTTTAGGTGCACTTTAATGCTGGTTAGCGCTAACCATGCTTCAAGCAACCCGGGCCTGGTTGCCACATTAACAATATAGTCAGGATTATGTACTTATTGACTGAGTGGGAGGGTCAGACAGGAAATTATTTGGCCAGAGGTCATGGTGTATGGACCGTACCTTGGACTTTTATTAAAAAACAACGTAATCGTCTAAAATTGCATTGCACACAGAGCAGTACTTGTTCCTAGCAGAGGTCTCTAATTTGCTGGTTTTTGGGAAATTCAAAGAAAGTTTCAAAAAAGTGGAATTTAATTTTTTGTCATCACCAACAGTACAAATTATTATTATAGAAAGTGTAATTTAGTTTGACATGTAAAAGGTTACAGTTCACTGATGGAAAGTTACAAAGATTGTGAACATTCACCAAGTGGAGAAGTGTCCAATCGCTGAAAGAAACAATGCGATGTAATAAACAACTTACTTACCTCACTTGCTCAGGACTGTACTGGATAATATAGGCCCTGACGGTCATTTCCTTACTGACCTCTGCCATGACCTCGGGCCAATATTCCCCTGTATGGCCCTCGCACTTGGTTAGTAAGCAGTTAATAGTTAACTATTGTACATCTATGTAATGGGTTGTCCCAGTAAAATGAAAGTGTATGTTAAATTTTAGGGATAATGTCTGAAAGAAATCACCACTCTGCTGAAAAAGACAATGTCCCTGTTGACTGGAAGGCAACAGATTCCGTGCAAGATAATAGCAAGGATAGGGTAATAATAATATTATGTTTTGCTTGTACCTTCACAGAAGGTTTAGGCAGTGATTTATGTGTAAAAGCCTGATTTTGATATCCAAAAAACCAAAAAAGTAACACAAACCTCGCGTAAATTCCAATTTTATCCCTGAGAGTGGTGTAGTCATGTTCATGGTATTTTTTCATAGTATTTTCGCTGAGTTGTCAAAATTAGCTTTCTGTCATAAAAAATCACTACCCACATGTAAGTTTGTTGTTTTGGCTGTCTTCTTTATTGTACTGTTGGGTACCAGAATTTCATTCTCCCCCTCCTCCTTTTCAAACACAGTTGTTCCAAACATGAATTGTATTATTTTATTGCAAGTTATTATTTTGAAATGAACTGTTCCTGAAGTGTATTAAAATTTGTAGGCAAGCTTCACCCAAACCCTAAATATCATTGCAGGCCTAAGTAGGCCTAAAATGTCATTGCTCCTAATTCATTGAGATTAAGATTTGGATTCAGATTAAGACTGAGATTATGAGCAATAACTCTTTAGGCCTAATAAGGATGAATTTAACAATGTTTAATCTCAAATCCAACCTTTGTCGTTTAGTATTCATTGTATGGTGGGGTCCAACGTGGTGTTTTGGTGCTTTGTTTCGCTGTTTCATTGTTTAGTAATGTCCAAAATTGTCTAGGGTTAGACGGAGTGAAATCTGTCAAGTCTTACTCCCAGGGGTCAATGGGTTAATGGAGGGGACAAAGTTTTGGAGTGGTTAACCCATTCACTTCTCAGGTGCCATAGGTCGCCCCTGGGAGTAACATCGTCTGGTGTTAGACAGAGTAAAATCTCTCAAGTCTCACTCCCAGGAGTCAATGGATTAAAGCTTGCTCTTTTTGTCATAAGTATACCAGGTCCTACTTACATTTAATCTTGGTAGACACTAGAGAGAGATGTTTTAGAGTAAAGTAATATGTTGTCCATTGAAAAGAACCGGGATAATTAAGCTCCGGCCTAAATTGTGCCACTTGGCTTGTAAGCAGACTTATGTTGTCCATCGCAACAATGCACTGGCCCCTGTGACCTCATCTTCAAGCTGATTACCTTGATTAAATTAAGTTAATCATTGAGATGATTAAAAGGCTGTTAATATATTATAATTTTAGTTTTCTTCTTGTCTTCTTGATAGAAACCATGTCCAGAGGATGATGCAAATTGCTTATCAACAATCTCTTTTTGGTGGATGAACTGGTAATTAAATTTCTTTGCTTTTTGCTGAAATATGCATGGAGTCCTTGCCAATCTTCTACAGTACCTCAGATTCAATTGAGTCTATTCAGAAGCATGCTTGAGCAGTTATATTTCTCAGGCACCAACATGCAGAGGCATGATGGCTCTTGCTAATATTGAGTCACTCCAGATTAGACGAGATAGGAAGTGTAGGTACTAAAATAATATTCTCGACAACCCACTTCTGAATCACATTCTGACCAGAAGTACACCATAATAATATTATATGCAATACAAAACCATCATACACTGACTGATTGTTAAATATAAAGAGTTTCGTTTGAATTATATGCTGCTGTGCTAGCCGCCATTCAGGTATTTCTTGGGATAGCTGGAATCAACCACAATTTTAACACTTTAATATATTGAACATTGTTTCTACCAACTTTGACACATGATTGATCTTTTTCTGGTATTTGTTGACTGAAATTTCTTTATTCAACACGGTTTTTCCATAAATTTTTGCTTTACAACAAGAATGTGAGCGAAACGTTCATAGCTTAGTAACCAGGCATTAGATCAAGCACGAAGATGGAAAACTGGATACTGGACGCAGCCTTTTTCAGTTGTTCCCGCAGATAACCTGCACCCCTGATTTCTAGCAACGATTTTTGGGGAAAAGGTGTGGCTTATCTGTGGGTGTGGTAGTTTCAGAATTAGCTTTGCTTAATTTTTTTTTAACTTCTGAAAGCACCATCTAGAAAGTTTTCAGTACCATCTCTCTCCCCTTTGCTTCTATGATGTTTGTCTTTAACCTACCTCTCTCAAATTTCCTCTCCCACCCCTTTGGTGTTAACATATGTGTCTTTACCAGGATACTTTTTACTGGATTCAAGAGGCCTTTAGAAGAAACAGATCTTTGGGCACTAAACAAAAAGAGCAAAGCTGCGTATGTTGTCCCTCGTCTGAGGTCCATCTGGAATCATCAGAAAATCAAACGCAAGAGGTGATATTATTACAATGTTAGGAAACTGGTTTGTGACCCAGTTGAATGATTAAATATTTGAAGGGGTCTTCAGACATGCGTTGATGCTTAACGCTGACTTAAGGATGTCAACCTGTTTGTGATGTTCATTTTCCCAACATATGTCTGTGTGGATCCACCAGTAACTCAATCACCTCCTGTCTAGCCTGCAGAGCAGGCGTTTTTTGGCAGCAGAGGCTTGTAAAGATTCAGTGTTTCGAACACAGGTGCACCATTTTGAAAGCAGAGTGGGGTTGGCGTGAGTGACTGAGCTTAAGCTGATCTTCCTTTCCCCTGGAATATTTTTTAACTCTTTCCAGCTCCCCATCACTTTTACTATCCAAGATGGCACCATTATCCTGTCATCAAAATACGCTGGCAGGGCTCCTGTTAAATGTTGCTTAGGTTGAATTCTTCTCAAAGGTGCATATAACATTGGATTGTTATGTTACGGACACAATTATTTTGTTTTTTGGTTAATAATTTGTGTGCTGAGCCAATCTCAAGTTCTTGATATAAAATATAAATTCTTGATTCAAAAAAGGAATCTCCCCCTGTTTTTTCTCCCCCTGCAATAGCCAAGTCACCTATATGTGTATTATAATATTTTCGTAGTTTGTACGTGTATTCATCTGTGCTGTACTTTGTAAATAGGGACCTTTACATTCTAGGACGAGGACGAGAACGATCGAGTACGAGTTTTGACTGTTTGTTTTTAGCAAAAATACTGAGAATATTTATAACCGTACCTGTACGATTAATCTTACTCTTTGTTAGCAGTATAAGTTGCTCAGTTATTCTTATTACTGTTACCTGGGCCTTTTTGCTGATTGAAAAATGGCAAAACTGCTACCGTCTTGTTGACTAAATTGTTTTGACACGATGGCATTTTTGCAAACCTCGTTCTAAAATGACGATGGTAACACGTTTTTCCCACCAAAATGACGCTGGTTTGCGCGTGCTCACTGTTGTTCTATGAAAAAATTTGGTACTCGTAGTTGTTCTCGTCCTAGAATCTAAAGCTCTCTAATGTAAGCTCTTGCACAACCCACCCCTCTTTCAGCCTCTACTTCACTGGTTGAAAATACCCAACATTGCACAGGGGGGTGGATGGGGGAAACAGTGAATTTGGCAAGTGGGTGTGTTTAGTAACTGATTGTGAGTGTACACAAATTTTCAGCACTTTGATGAAGATTGTAGCTTATTTCAGCTGGTGGTTAGAATGAATATACCACCAAAATGGCTAACCTCAGGCATCTTTCTTTCTTTCTTGTGAATTTACAAATAATTATTGATAAATCATTTACAGGGCTGCCGTAGTGCCAGTAAGAGAAGAGCCTGTTACACAAAGGGAAACTGATCCACTGCTTGGTGATAAAGATAAAGAGATAAGGACAAAAACAAAAAGAAAGAGGCCCTCACTTGTGAAAGCTATTCTCAAGATGTTTGCTCTCAACTTCTTTGCTGCTATTGTATTTAAACTTTTTCAAGATTGCCTTATATTTGTACAGCCTCAGCTGTTAAGGTTGGAACTTAATTATTACTCTATTAGTCCTTAAGTGGGTGTGGAGGTTGCTAACCCATTGACTTCTGCACCACTCTCCATTGACGAGAAAAATCGTCTGGTGTGAGACAGAGTAAAATCTAGTAAGTCTCACTGCTAGTAGTCAATGGGTTAAAGAGGACATAGTTCGTAAGTTTGTGTGGAGGTTGTTAACCCGTTGTCGCCTGAACCACCCCCCACCCCACCCCCCAGTGACAAGTAAAATCGTCTGGTGCTATACCCACCCCCCCCCCCCCTCATTGACAAGTAAAATCGTCTGGTGCTATACCCACCCCCCCCCCCCTCCCCATTGACAAGTAAAAGTCTCACTCCCAGCAGTCAATACAGAGACATAAAGAAAGATAAGAATTCTGTAAGTTTGGCAAGTATAGATTTAATGACATGTTTATCATTCACTCGAAAAGCAAAAAATAAAAAAAACAAGAGAGAACAAAATGTGATAAAAAGGAGTGTCGTACCAGTGGTTAACCAACCTCACTCTATGGATAAAGGGGTTAAATTTCTTAAGAAAGTGCACATGGTGCTGAGGCATTTGGAAAGTGAAGCAGTGGTCAGAAATGGGTTTATCAACTGGCTTGATGTGGTAAATTGAGAAATTTGATAATTATACCAACTTTATTCATTCACTTCAATGAAAAGGAAGTAATTATACGAGAGGTTATCCATGTCAAGGGTGACCTGCCTGCAGCCGGATGAAGTTGACTGAGATTCAATTTTGATGAGGGAGGAAAACTGGAGTACTTGGAGAAAACCCTCAGAGTCAGATTGAGATTGACTGAATCTCAGCCCACGTACACCTTGGGGCCAAGAGTTGAACTGGGGTCGCAGAGGTGGAAGGCATATTTCATAATTGAACCGGGGTCAGAGAGGTGGAAGGCATATTTGATAATTGAACCAGGGTCGCAGAGGTGGAAGGCATATTCGATAACCGCTAAGCCACCGTAACTCCCTGAAAGGTGATGTTTCGACAAGTCTTAGCCCTTTGTCTAAGTGAATTGGGGTGAAGGACTAATCCTTGAAACATCAGCTTTCAAATTTCTCTTTGGTGGTCAATGTACCGTATTAAGGACGGTGCCTACTAATTAAAGATATTTTTTCCCCGGTGTGTGATTATGCAGAAAATGTAGGTCTTAACAAGTGTTATTGAAATCCAAAAAGAAAATTGGGGGTAACCACGCATTTTTCAAAGATAATTCATGAATAATATTTGTAAAAAGCTTTAAAACACAAAGCAATGTATGGCTTTCTTAATCAAAGTGAAGCTTAATTATCTCTCAAAAATGCATGGTTACCCCCAATTTTCTTTTTGAATACCAAGAGTACTTACTAAGATCTACTTTCTCCGGATAGTTTTAAACTGCGCAAAAATATCCCTGTATTAGTAAGCATCGGCGATAGGAAATCCGAGTACCTGGAGATGCGCAGAACGTATGCGCAATAACAATAGTAGGCACCGTCCTTAACACAGTTGATAAACCAATAATTTCTAACCTCAATCCAGTTTTGGGTCACCCATTCACTTCCCAGGATGCCCCCAGTAAATGTCAGTAAAACCGTCTGGCATTAGAGTAATAATCAATGGGTTAAAGTGAAATCTGTGCCTCTCTTTTAGATTGTTGATTGATTACATAGAAGGCAAAAATTACGAGCTATTGGGGGAACGGGCAGGCTATGTTTTTGCAGCTTCTATGTTTGTAGCTGCCCTTCTGCAGTCCATACTTTTACATCAGTATTTCCACACTATGTTCACTCTTGGTATGCGCTTGCGTTCTGCTATCACAGGAATGGTATATGAAAAGGTAAGATAGGGTCATTCCTCAGTATTTTGTATGTTGCGGAGAGGACATTTTACAATCATTTTAGCCTCCAACTTAGGAGTTATTTATTATAACCAAACTGTTTTTATGTCAGGTTGAAGTTCACTATAAAATTGATGCATTACACTGTTTTGATTCAGTCTGAAAAAAATCTGAGATTGACAGCAACAAAGACAATGCTGTTGCGGAGAGGACATCAGAAAATTTCCATTTTTCAGCACATAATATTTATGTTCAAATCCCTCTGAATTGACTGGTCATTCTGGAATCTTAGTCATCTTGTTTACTGCCCTAGTGTATGTTGTTAAAGTATGAGGATTAAAATGAGGAAACACATGACCCTTTATTGGTAGAAATTTTAAAATGTTCAAAGAGGGTCTGTTGCGGAGAGGACATTGCAGAGAGGACAATTTTGTCCATATCCACGAAAAGACTCAGAACAAAAAATTCAAGTGGTCTTTAATTTTCACAATCTTGATACAAGGCTTTAAAATAGGCCATTTCAAGATTTGTTCATTAAAAACCTAAAATTAGCCACCATCAAACTCAACACTCAATGTCTTGAGACTTTTATAATTATTATCCGTACACAAAATGTGCATGTATAGTAACATGGCCTCTTGGCCAGAGTGGAGGCACTGGCCCTTGCAGCAAAGTGGACAGAGTGGGTTTGAGGGATTACCTTACATCTGTCCCATCGTTCTTGCAGTTTACCTCTTTCTTCTTGAATTACAGGCTTTGGGGCATGAACAATTTTGACCTTCTTGCACAATTTTTGGGCAGTTTGCACAAATTCTTCTGGGTTTGTGACCACTGTGTTGTTTTGAAGGATTGACCGCCACACTGCCCTTTTAACTTCTCCTCCTACTCCATCGAATGGACCTTTGCCATGAGCAGTTTCAAAGAAACTCCTTGGTGGCTTTGCAATTGAAGTTTTCCTCATGGTAGAGTAAACTTGAAAGGTTATATCGATTCTTGAATTGTGATCCTGCTCCATCACTCCAGTAATGTACCACTCTAACAGGAGTTACTTCTTTCACTCTTTCCAAAATGGCCTTGTTGAAAGCGTAAACACTTGCCTTGTCATGGCTTAGCTCATCAGAAACTACAACATACGACTGATGATTTAACTCTCCATCATCAGCTCTGTAGTACACCACAGCTGTGAAAAGTGTTACCATTTCACTGGACCATCAGTGGGCAGCCATAACCTCTCTTTGATGTTTTAACTGAAAGTTTTCAGAAAAAATCTTCATGGATTATTACGTCCCCCTGCTCCAGGTTCTCTTTCAGGTGCTTCAGTTCTTTAAATTGTCGTCGGATGTTGTATACATGTCTTCCAAAAGGCTTAAGTTGGCTCATGAGGTCTTCTTTAGCATCAGCTACTGTGCAGTTGATTAATTCTTTTCTAACTTGACCATCAGCAGAAGTATTCCACTGGTAGTAGGATACTGTTTGATCCCCTGAGACATCTTTGAAAAGATCAAAGACCCTTTTCATATCACCACACTTTGAACAGGCTCCATCCATACATGATGCTTCATCATGACTGCAAACAACACTATCCAAAAGGCTGTCACTGCAGTTTGGTATACCAAACCCGAAAGAATTAAGTCAATGTTTTCATGATATTTGCAGATGCAAACATCCTGGTCACGTGAAGTCATTGGGGTCACTTGAGCAGGTCTTAGTGAAGCAAACTTGGATTTGCCAATTTTGATGTCATTTTCTTCCTTGAATACTTCGTAGGCTTCATGGATGTTCAACAGCAGAGATATATGTATAATTACAAACGCATTTACTACTGAGTCATTTACACATGCGAGTATCTAATATACAAAAAATACATGTTGAAACCTGTCTCTGTTGCATGTTGTCAGGCTAGAAACTTAATTAATATTAAAATAGTTGCAGCTTGCTTTTGTTTGGTTGTGTAACCAGCATGTAATCTGAAGAACTAAGTATATTGAACTTTTGATCTGATATTTACTGTGTCCTTTTTGCATGAGATGGCTACTGAATTGCAAACATTTTTTTAAGTATCCGAAAGTAGTCACTGTGGCTCCTTAAGCCTGTTAAATCCAAAAGTAATGGAGGCTGTTACTTTTGGAATTCTACGGTAGTTAATTACAATTACTAATTATGATCTCTTTGATTTGAAGGCACTCATTCTCAACACTTCATCACGTATGAAGTCAACCACTGGAGAGATCGTGAACTTGATGTCTGTGGATGCACAAAGGCTTACTGATGTATTGCCTTATATAAACTTATTGTGGTCCGCACCATTTCAAATTGGTGTTGCTCTCTATTTTCTTCACCGCACCATGGGCTGGCCAATATATGCTGGTTTGGGAGTCATGGTAATATTTACTCCATTGAACATTTTAATCACCAGAAGTATCAACAAGTATCAGGTACTTGGAATCATTTCTTGCATTAGGTTTTAAGTAATTTGTTATCAATTGATTCATGACTCCTCTATATTAAGCTTGCAAATCATGTGTTTATTTTTGTCCCAATGTTGTTGAGCTGAATCTTGTTGCAGTAAAAATGATGGAGATTAGCTCTTGATTCAGTTTGCACTAAGGTGGTGAATTAACCACAGTTTTGCTGCTGTCCTTTTTATAATCCACCAATTTTTGGTCTTAATTAAATTCATTGATAATTGTGGAGAGTGGCAGCTAACAGAAACCCTAGTATTTAGGTATTCATTTATTTCTCCGTATATCATGACATGCAGTTATGCATGCAAATTACAAAAAAAAATTGTTTTGTTATAATAAATTATTGTATTATTACTCCGAATAATAATCTTACGATAATAATACATGTGTTAGATACTCAATATGATTAGGATATCTGGTTGAGATAATTGCAATGGCCAGCAATTACTGTAAACTGATCCTTTCAGAGATACAACCAAATAAGATTTCAGAATTGTCATTCACTAATAATAAATTATTTAGATATGAAGGACTATCTGGGTAATGTCTGAATGCTATCAAGATTGACATGGGGATTGAATTGGATGACTCCTTCAAGAAGAAGAAATAGTTTAATTAATGCTTCTCAATTCCTTCATGGGAGCAGTTTTTTCATGATACTCTTGAGAGAATGACAGAAGGAATCCCTGTTGGTGGGAGGCAAAATATTTCGCTGTCTACAAGAAAATATATAGCATATCAGTTGAACTTAGTGTTACTTAGAACAATTAGCAGCCACAGCAGGACATGAACTTGTGAACTCTGAATTCAATGTCTGATGCCAAGACTATGCTACACCATGCCACTTTCCGTACACGTTGATTTTACAAGTCAGAATCCAATATCCATGTTGGGCCCCAGTCGCTCAAAGGCCAACTAACTTTGTCCCGTGAAATTGTCACTATCCAGAGTATAAGATAACACTTACTATTCTTAAAATTTTAGAAGATTTTTGCACATGTCCATATTTAGCCATGGTAATCTTGAGTTAAGGGGTGGCAAATGGTACCTTCAAGGTGTTGGCACTGGCAAACTTTTCATCTGATCTAGAATCTCAACAGCCTATGCGAAGAGTCTCAAAGTCTCGGATTGGCAAACAAGGGTCCCAGCGTCTCTGCAAGTCTCAGATTTTACCATTCGTCACCCCTTTGAGTGTGCATGTTCATCCATGGGTTTCGTGAGGTCAACTACAGTGTACTGAATTATTTTCATTTGTTGGCACTGTCAGATGGTGACTCATATACACGGGACAAAGTTATGCAGCCCTTGATCATCTAAGGCTTGATCTGTATAGGATTAATTACAGAGGGTTGCCAAGAGCTTGTCATTGTAAACAGTCCTACAGATCTCTGCTCTTATTCATGACTTACTGTTACTCCCTTTGAACTTAGGTAAAACAAATGACAGAGAAAGATGATAGGATCAAAATGATCAATGAAGTCCTTAATGGAATAAAGGTAACATCACTTTGAAATGCCTGATGCTTTATTTTTGATCTAAGCTTCTATGATCACTGATACAATGATATGTTGATAATTTCAGGTTTTAAAGTTTTATGCTTGGGAAGAGTCTTTCCTGGAAAAAATCAACAGTAAGCGCTCCAAAGAACTCAACTATCTTCTAAAATCACGGCTTGTGGGGGCTTTGTTGACTTTGGTTTTCACAACTTTACCTGTTTTGGTAAGCGGCTGCTGTTTGCAGTTATAGTTGTTGAAAGTTTTGGATTGCCACTGACTTGTGCTTTTGAGATCAATGATGTTATTATTTTGTTCAGTTGTTGTTTTTTTGTTGGAACTTGATTCCTTCATTGGGTGGTTCTTATGGATTTCAAATGCCATGCACCAGACATTTTGTTGGTTAATTGTTTTTGCTTCATGTTTATTTGGAGTGGGAGGTACTGCATGTGCTGCGTTTCAACCAAAGATGGTTGGAAAAGTGCTCTATCGGGAAACTTCTGCAGCGTCTTTAAAAAGGTTGCAGTTGAAAGGGTTGATATCCCCCCAAAAATGTTGAGCCCTTTTGCAAACCTATCACAACCAAGGTGCATTTTCCTTCCCTTTTTGTTAACTAAATGCATTTTCTGACAATTCTGGATGGTTGGTAAATCGTCTGTTATGAATGGCCAGAGGCTTCTCATAGGTTATCTTTCATCTTACTATAGGTTGCTGTTACCGCGTTTACTTTCTATGTCCTCTTTGTCCGTGAACTTACAGCTGCCAAAGCGTTTGTGGCCTTGTCGCTGTTTGGAATAATGAGTTTTCCACTCCGGGCCTATCCAAATGTCCTTTCTGCATGTGTGCAAGTGAGTCAAACTTATAACAATGTCATTGTTACTGGAGTAAAATGCACTCTTGTCCAGAGTTGCATTTAGTTTTCAAACTTCCTGGTCACCGTAACAAGTCATGTCAGAATCATTCAAGATGGCAGCACCTGGAGAATTTGAAAGTACAACATCAGTGATATTACTAGGTTTTGTAGTCACATCAATTTCATTGGCTGTTGCCTCAATTCTAAAGGATTCGCTCTGACGAAGGGCTAACGCTCGAAACGTCAGCTTTTAGAATCTCTGTACGGTGGTCAATTTACATTAACAACTCTGTTGATAAAACCAAATTTTTGTATATTAAAATTCTTAGTTTTCTGATGCAAAGATCTGCTTTGAACATTGGTTGAAACCATCATTTCCTCCAGCTTATAGTTATCCTTTACAAGAAGTGGATGGTCCCTTTGACAGAGTGTTCACACAGCAAATCAAAGTAAAACTAGTTTAGTTTCGCTATTTATTGTTTCCACTGAGACTACGTGATCGCATTAAAACAGTTTGCAAGACATCATTTGCATGTAATGTAGCTGAGACCCTTAGGCTAGAAACAAATTACTCCCCATAAATAATCAACCTTGTTCCCAGGAGTCCTTTCTCTTTCTTCCTCGAGATGGCTGGTCAAGTGTCTGCTAGATTTTTGTAGATTCCAGAAGAATAAATGGAGGGAGGAGCACGAAGGTTAAATTTTTGTGTCCACCAAACTCATCTACTAAGCTCAGCCGGGAGTGGAAAGTAATCAGTGTGTGGCACAGGAATGTCTATTAGTTTAAAACAAAATAATAGTTATTATCTTCCGTATCTTGTTGGATCCTTAATACAAGGCTTTCAGACAAATTACTTGTTTTGCTTTTAATTTAAACTCATATTTTTGTCAACAAGAGTGGTGCCATTTGGAAAAGAAAAACAATCTGTTTCGCCCTCCCCTAGCTAGAGCTGAATACTGTTGACAAAATTAAGTTGTGGTAACCTACCCTCAGTGCGCATTTCATTTGTACTCATAGGCACATGACCAGCCACAACCAGAGCACTTTCTCAAGGGAGGAAGAGAGAGGACCCTGGGAATGAAAATGACCAATAATTTGATATTTTGTTCACTGATTGCATTATTTTTATTACGGTAACCATGGTAGTTTTTTTTTTTTTTTTTTTATTAGGCCCGGGTGTCCATAAAGCGCTTGGAGGAGTTTTTGGATATGGATGAGCTGGATCCTGACAATGTACAGAGAATATCATGTAAGGAACTTGAAATCATGTTATTTTGCATGAACGTTTATCATTTTTTGCAGTGTAAAAACTGCCATTAATTTGTAAGTACATACAGCTCATTTCAACGTGGTACCATTGTATCTGATATTGTAATGCTATTTTATCTTTTATTAAGCCAACCTGCTCTCCCCTGGAATGGTTTCTGTCAGGGATGGTGTTTTTGGATGGAACAGGACCAGTCCTCCAATACTGCGCAGGTTAGCATATTTCAATGAAATTACATGTAAATATTTGGAATGATTGAATAATATGTGCATTACACCACTGAATGTGGTGGGGGTTGTTCAATATGCGAGCCATGCGTGTGAACATGCGAGTCAATGTGCCAGCCATGCAAGTTAACATGCAAGCCAGGCAGTTATTGAAAGGTTTCTGTTTTAAAATGGGTGCTTAGACTTAAATGCTGTTTATCAGTGCTATTTGAAATGGGTGCTTAGACTTAAATGAGAGAGTTACATGACTCACATGGCTCGCCGGCTCACAGTTTGTCAAGACCCAGTGTTGTGCCTAATGGCATTATGTGGGCTCCGTAAGGTTACAGAGCTATCATGGGCCACGTGATTCAAGGTGTAGCTTTCAATAATGGGCTGCTGTAACGTAACGACTTTGTTTTAACTGTTTCGCCCTGGCTATAGCGATACTCACCGTTACGTCACCTATTGTCACCAATGTGCCAACCAGATATCTGTTTGCTATTGAAACAAAGGATTCTTTTGTTCTGTTATTGGCAAGTGCAGTCTTGGGAAGAACTGCTCTTTGTGATTGATGTGATCTGTTTGTAATGTTTGTCACTGATGTGAGTCATAATTATGTCAGTCTTTGCAAGGACCACAATCACCCGGACAATCCAATTCCATCAAGGCGTGTGGCTGTATACGCCCTTTTTTTAGTGGACATCTGATTTTGGAGCCGAGGCTGAACGTTCTTATATATTTTTTCGATGTGAGGGTGAAGACGTTCGTTCTTAAATTTACATGGTATAGTATTTCAATAAATCAATGCAGACGTGACCAGGAAACTTATCAAAGTGCTTGCTTATTATTATAAACTGAAATGTGTATCGTGCAATAAGAAAACCATTGTTGTTATACAAAATATACCCACAATTACGTGTTTGGGTTAATTTACATTAATTTACCTTTATTTTATGCTTTCATTCAAAAACAAATGAGCAAAATAAAAGCGTTCTTAATCGGCTCTCAGCCTGAGCAATGTTCTTCTCAAAATATTGGTTAATCTCAGCCTCAACGTTCTTATAAAAAAGGTTCTTTTAAAGAAAAAGAGGACTTGTAGTTCACCTTGCTTAATCATTACATTTTGTTTTTTGCTGTTAGTCGTACACCAAATCTGCTAATTTGTTATGTAAACCATTACCAAACGTTCACATATTTAAGCAATAGAGGACTTTTTCTGGGTTTACATAGCCTCATCTAAACATGAGGGGGAGTTGGGGAGAATTCGAGACAGTTATGCAAACCCTCGATTGCGTCTCGGGTTTGCATAACTGTATCGAATTCTCCCCAAGTGTTTAGATGAGTCTACGTAAACTCGGAAAAAAGTCCTCTGCTGCTTTTATAAAATAGTTTCAAAAATAATTCGACAAGTGAAGGAAATTTCTGGTTTTTTCACTTCTTGATTGAAACAGATTTTCTTGATACACGCTTATATTTCGTACCAGCCAATCAAAACGCACGTCTGACAACACATAACCAATCAAATTTCGTGTGATGTCACAGCCGTGTTAACATACTATCATCTCAACACAGCTATTGACCACTGAGAGTGCGCGTACTATCCTAATAATTATTATTTTATAATTGGTAGTGATTTTCTTCTTTTGCGTTTCAGCATTAATGTAAATATTCCCAGTGGCTCACTCGTCGCCGTTGTTGGTCAAGTTGGATCTGGAAAATCCACTCTGCTGTCAGCTCTTCTTGGGGAAACGGAGAAACTAGACGGCAATGTTTATGTTGATGTACGTAATAAAATTACGTACATGTTTGAGTGTTATGAGTGTCAATTTGACGAAATGACTTTTTTCATTGTGGTCCACACAGTCCTGTTATGTTTGTTTCCGCCTTCAGGTGTCCTCCACGCTGAGACGCAGACGGCAACCGGGAATGAGCTGTTTTCCCTTTTAACTTGTGTATCTTTAGTCCATCAGAGATGATTAGTGTGGCACGTGAAATGTTCTCTTCAAGTTGCCGTCCGCATCTCAAAAACGGCCTTGCTTATTAGCTCCCTAATTATTGTAAGCTAGGCTGAAATGTATTATGGCAAAAGAAAATAAAGGAGATACCTCCTAACCTCTTTAGTTTTCTCCAGACCATGCTTGATGCACGTTAACATAATTTCTTTTTTTGGGGGGGGGGGGAGGGCTTCAATAAATTTTTCCTTTGATGTGGGGCTTATTTAAGGGGGAGAGGGGCTTTGAGGATTTACGGATATTTTATCAATTGCTGATAATTTAACGTTTAGGCTTCCAGTTAGTCTGGACGAGAGAAAATAAGTGGCATTTTCCGTTTCCGTAGCGGTCGTTCTTTCGTATTTTTTTACCACGTAAACTTCCTAATGTCTTTTCTTTTGGCCAATTAAAAATCCATTTTATTTTGTTTAATCGGCAGGGGACGATGGCATATGTCTCCCAACAGGCGTGGATACAGAATGGCACCGTGCGAGACAACATCCTCTTTAGCAGTTCGCTGGAATGCAATCGTTATGAAAGCGTTATTGACTGTTGCGCTCTCAAACCAGATCTGGAGATTCTTCCCGCGGCTGACTTAACAGAGATAGGCGAACGGGTGCGAAGTATTTTGGGTAACTTTTATACATGTAGTGCAGACCACTTCATGGGAAGCTCGGTTTGATGACGGTGTGGGAAGTCATACGTTCAAAGCCGCATCGGATCAACCCTTGGGATATTTAAGGAACTGAGAAAGACGTGTTGCTTTTTTATTGACATGTACAAATGATTGGAATTTTTGTCTCTTCTTAGAGCAGCATGATATGATTAAATATAGTTTCTGCCTGTCTCACAACGCTTGTGTGGGAAGTTTAAGGACCCCGTGAACTTTCCCCAATGCCGAGTCCCCATTTAAGTAGCCTCCTTCGCAGACCTTAAGCTTGTTGAGGAGAAAAGTTGCGTGACAAGTCACAACAAGGTCTGCGAAGAAGGATACCATTGAAGTGGTGTATCGATCATTTTTTTCCCATTTAGACGGTCTCAACATTTGCTTCAACATGCATTCAACACTTTGTTTGAGTATCTTAAGTGGATTCACGATTTTCTAGGGTCCATCAGAGTTTGTGGGTACGCTAGGGTTAGATAAATTATGCTCTAAAATCATAGCATTATGCTTGAAATTATGCTTGTGCCCTAGCATTGTGCTCAAAGA
>OX421454.1:2295816-2313316 GCA_949126865.1 Montipora capitata | reverse complement strand
TCGGTGGGAATTTTACAGTAACTTTATAGAGTGTTCCGTGCTAGTCAGCGCTTTTTTAACCGCACACTGGAGGACGGTCTCCTTCGTCATCTGGACAATGCAAATTGTTCTAACGACATAGCAAAATACTTTGTTGAGAAGATAGGCAGCTCGACACCGATCAGACTGATTCAAATCTAGGAGATAACACTCCGTCCGCTGTTCTCGCTGAGTCTGTGCCACCGTTGCCTGCCTTTTAAGATGCTGTCAGGTAGTGTTGTTAAACAGCTCATCCAGAAGTCGGCCCTTAAATCCTGCTCTCTTGACCCTATGCCATCCACATTGGTAAGCAAATGCGGGTGTTTTCCTGCCCTTTGGAAAGAAGCTATAGTTTTTCCACTATTAGAGAAACCAGGTCTTGCATGCCATATTTAAGAACTTCCGCCCTGTGAGTAACTTGTCTTTTGTGTCGAAATTCATTGAGAGGGCCGTATTCTACCAGATTCAAAGACACTTGGTTAGTAACCACTTATACCCGGTTGCACAGTCTGCTTACAGAGAAAACCATAGTACTGAAACGGCACTTCTGAAAGTAAGAAACAATATCCTGTTGAACAAGCAGCACGTTACCATCCTTGTGCTGCTTGATCTCAGTGCTGCTTTTGACACTGTTGATCATAGCATTCTGCTCAAAAGAATGTCGTCAAAGTTTGGTTTAAATGGCACTGCCCTTGACTGGTTTCGATCTTATTTGTCCGGACGTTCACAGCGAGTCTCTGTCCGTGGGTCTGTGTCCGTGAAGTGTAATATGCGTTATGATATGTCTTGAACCGCTCTTGTTCACACTCTATGCAAGCACGCTGTTTGATGTCGTCGGAAAGCACCCCCCAACTATTCATTGTTACATGATGCCGACGCTTCGCAGTTATACGTCTCGTTTAATCCCAAGGCGCATTCTGGCCAGGCTCTTGCAGTTGCTGCTATTGAACATTGCATTCAAGACATCTGGCAGTGGATGTCTCAAGACAAGTTACTTATTAACGATGCTAAAACAGAACTTCTTTTGTTCGGCACCCGACAACAGCTCGCTAAAGATAGTATAACTGTTGTATAACTGTTGTTGATAGTATAACTATTGGAAGCTCTGTCATTGCTCCACAATCTCCCGTTCGTAATCTGGGTGTGTTATTAGATTCTAACCTTTTGACGGGCGACCATATTACAAGAGTAAGCTCTGTTGCGTTCAATTTCTTGTACAACATCAGGAGGATTAGAAAATGTCTTAGTAAAGAATGTACGGAAACACTGATACATGCCTTTATTTCTAGCCGCATTGACTACTGCAGTAGAGGTTTTGCACGGCAGCCATGTTGCATGGCAGGAACAATGAAAATGTTTTGCATTATGAAGAACATTTGTTACTATAGCAAAATAATCTATTTTTCCTGCCAAGCAACATGGCTGCCGTGCAAAACCTCTATAGCCTGTTACATGGGTTGCCGGCGTATCAGATTTAGAAACTGCAAAGAGTTCAGAATTCGACTGCTCGTCTTGTTTTCTTGGAAAGCAAATTTTTGCCATATCACACCATTGTTAACAACACTGCATTGGCTTCCCGTTAAGTATTCCATTGTTTTTAAGGTTTACTAATAACCTTTTAAGGCCATTCACGGACTTTCTCCATCTTATATTTGTAATCTCATCTCTGTTAAGGATATTAATGGCAGATATAGTTAAAATCGAGTAAGAGACTACTTTTAAACGTTCCTACATGCAAGTCTTTAGTTAATCTTGGTGATCGATCTTTTTATATGGCCGCCCCTAAACTATGGAGTGATCTTCCAATTTTTATTAGAAATATATATCTACTGTAAGTAGTTTTAAAAAGTCTTCAACAACTTCATTACTGGGTTGCCTATGGGCAAACCCAGTCGAGGTCTGCGTTTAGTTTGTTTGTTTTCTTTTTTTTCTTTTTTCTTTTTTTTTTTTTTTCCGTGTCGGTAAAAGTCTTGCCTGTCACTCCCCTGGTAAGTGGTGTCTTTGTGTATAGAGCCATCTGCGCGTATTTTCTTAGGATCGAGAGGGTAGTGGAACTGCGTAGATTTCTCTGGTGGACACAGTAGAATCATTAACTTAGCCTGCAATGGCGTCGAAATCATGCAACGCGAATGGCGTTTTAGTGGATCCTTAAACAAAATATACCCTTATGGAGCTCAATAATGGAAAGTCAGTTGGATAAACTAGGCATGAATCTCAAAAGCGACGAGTACTGGACTTCGACAACAATCTATCGCCCGTCGAGACGAAATCAAAGTGAGCAGTATTTACCTGAAGTACATGGTAAGTTTCTTGTCATCACGTACGCAATGAAATAGGAAGAGGTTTTCGCCTCTAAGAGCAAATATGTTGTTTGTTTCAATAAAATTTTCGCTGGAAAAGGATTCTGTGGTATTTTCTGCCTTTGTGAATTATAATATCATGTTGTGTATTGAATTTTCGAGCTTAAGGTTGAAATGTGATATGGGAGAAGTTTTTTAGTATTGCTCTGTAAGCAGGAAGGGTTCACAGGCCTGTTGGAAGCGTGCTTGAGTTTCAACAAAATGAGCCCCAAAATCAGTGAAAACTTGTGACGCAGATGAATAATAAAGTAGCTGCTATTTCCAAAATGATGGAATTACCTATTTCATTGTCAAACTTTATAACACTTGACAGAAAAAGAAACTTACAAAAACCCGGTATCTTGCCATCATTTGACACAGATGCTTCACTGTTTGGCGAGTAAACATACAGCGGTAACTTAATCACGGCGCCCGCTGAATTCCGGCCATGTCACTTTCGATTTTGCAATTTACTTGAACGTAGCAAAAATCTCCCAAAATGTTTGTCGCTGATCGTAACTTTTTATATTCTATATTCACGGTTCAAAATTAATGTTGTTTTGATGTCGTAAATATTTTATTCTCGATCGACCGTCCGGGAAACTTCCTTCTGCTCTTTCTGAAAACTGTGTATCAATAGTTATTTGCTTTTTCATCAATATTTGTTTTGCATAAAGCAAGCTAACAAGATCTGTACCTTGCTGAGTTCGCATTTGTTAGAGTTAATAGTATTTTCGGTCCGATGCTTCTGTTTTTAGAGGGGTACATTGTTTTGGTCTCCCATCCGAACACTAACCCCGCCCGGCAGGGCTTAACTTCAGTAAACTTTAGTATTAGAAACCTGTCAGATGCTCAGAGGGTACACTTGTGGTAAAAAGAAGTTGTGAGGGATCTTGAAAATTATCAACATGTCAGCCCGGAAGCCAATGTTTCTCGCTTCTCTTTTATTTGTTATTCTTCAGAGACTGGAATGCTGTATTTCAATACCACACAATTCAGTGCCTTCTGATTTTCTGTAGCACGTACCACAGGCAACCCAGTGTATGCTTCACAGAAGCATCTCGTTTATGAAGCAATAGGCCTCACCAAAGTGTCCCTCCCAGTCAGTCCTCTCCTCATTTATGCCGATAACCCTGACCAACAGATATCCTTGGAGGTTACGCTGACCCTGTTGTTGCAGGGGGGAAGGTGACTTTGAGACTCAAAGGGACACTGTATCTCAGTTCAAGTTGTAAATTTATGTAAATAAAGTGGTGGAATGGCGTCAAGGCATACATCCTTTGCATCGCTGTAACGGCGATGCGTTCACTCTTCGCCCTCTCGTCGATTTGAATGAGACGGGTTTAACGTATCCATGGACTACAATTAAGCGGCATGATGGTTGCTTGCCTTGTTTTCTTCAGTTTCTTTTTCTTTTTTTAGACCAGAATTTTAGTGACTCACAGCATCAGCTTCTTGCCACAAATGGATCATATCATCGTTCTCCAAAATGGATTTGTTTCAGAGGTATAACTCTAAGAGGCCAGTGTTGTGATTAATTCACTTTCCCGTCATGTGCCTTTGTCAATATGATTAATCTGCCTTTTTCATTTCTTAGGAGGGCACTTACTCCGAATTGTTGCAAAACTCTGGCGCTTTTGCAGAGTTTCTTCAAACTTACAGCTCAGAAGAAAATGGAGGTTAGCCACACTTCATCTCTCTCTTACGCGCTTTCTCTTAACAGTGAGAATACAAATGAAAAAAAAAACAAGTAGAATAATTTTTACGTTTTATAGAATGCAAGTTGTTTTGGCAACGAGCGAAAGGACAACTGAAAATCAGAGTCCTGGGGCCCGTTTCTCGAAAGTCCCGAAACTTTTCGTGCCATTTTCGGGTGTCACAATTCCCTTTGTATCTCAAGAACGGAGAGGATTTAAGTCGTCAAACTTCACAGTCATTTTTCTTTTTGTTACCTTGAAAACATGTTAAAAGATGGGCTTTCCAAAACAAGCGGTTGGCAGTTTCACGAATGGCTTTTCGGACCCGAAACGTTTTCGGGACTTTCGAGAAACGGGCCCCTGGGCATTAATAGAACCTACGACCTCCGTAACACCGGTCGGTTGTTCTACCCACGGTGCTACTAGAACTCACTGGAGAGCTGGGTCGTTTATCTGGGTCCTCAATCGACAATGTGTCCCACCAACTGCGGGCTCTACGGGCCAAGTTGCCAAGCAACTTGCTTTCTCACTGATTATAATTTCCCACGGGCGCCAATACACCTTTCCATCATTGATGAATTTGCTAAGTTTTACGTTTACCAGTCCGGTAATTTCCTGCATTTCGCGCGAGATGTACTCGCTTTTACGAATGTTTTGTCTCCCTGACACCGATATTCGCCTCATGTAAAATTTTCATTTTGTCTCCTTCACTTTGAAGGGTCGAATCGGTTTCCTATGGACACAAGTCAACTCGATTCAATTCTCATGTCTCTCTCTCGTCCTGGTTTCTTGCTACAAAGCAAGAATATGATTGGTTAAAAGAGCAAAAATAATCGCACTGCATGCGCAGCACAAATTTCCGTGCATTTCTTTGCCGTGCTCCACAAAACTACAGGGAGTTTAAGAAACGACGATATAGACCTTTAGCACCGACGTTTTCGAGATATACCGCAAACTGCGATTTGCCTTTAGAGGTTAGCTCGATTTTGAACTTTAGCAAGCCGTTCCTGTTATGCACATCTGCGCCGCCATCTTGGATTATTCATTGCTACAACTTCTCTCAAATCAAACAGCTCAAATTCTCCCGAAACTTATATGTGATCTTCAAAATTGTTCCCAATAGATAGCAAACAGATGTAACTTACAACGTGACTGATATGGTCAAACGGGAGGTCTGATTGATCTCTGGCTATAAAACGCTGCCGCTGTCTTAAAGTTGAAACTTGAACCGCAAACTGCAAACGTGACGGCAAGGACACGATCACGTGATTTCTCGAGGTTCGGGCCCAAGAAATTTGTTGCTAAAGGTCTCTAACGGCTACGGCAACGACAATGCCAAAAAGCAGTAACATAATTGGTTAACAGAACCACAATGATCGTGCTTGAGGAGCAGGGGTGGACGGGCAAATTCGATTTGAATACGCTACGTGTGGATGATAATATATTTGAATCCGGAAAGAAAAAGTTGCGGATTCAAAAATATCCGGATGCGTGTGGACGGCGCCTTAAGGACGTTCGCGCGAAATTTTTTCAACATTGATTTTTTTCTGAAACTTTTACCACTGTAAGATGATGAGTTAGTTATGTCAGAAATGTAAAAAAAATGGGGGGTCACCGACTTCGTTTTGGATAGATCATGCCCGGAAAAACACCCAAAATGGGACAAAATCGGGCTTCGTTAGCGAATAAGGCCAGTGTCTGTAAACCCAAATATATTGCAATTAAATCTTTGAAGTGAAATCTTCTCTGCCGAATATTGTTTAAGTGGACTTACTAAGTGAATTTAGTCAACTGGTGAGCTTCTTTAAAGATCAAGTTCGCATTTAGCGACCACAGTTTCACGCGCCTTGCAGCCGCAAGATGGCAGGATTTGATGTCCCGTGAGCAGAAATCTTGAAATTTTTTTAACTTCCCACATTGATTTTTTGTTCATTTTTGGACAACGTGGAGATAATTGTAAATAAAATCCGTTTCTGAAAAGAAAAATAGGGGTCACCGAACGTCCAAGACCGTTAAATCCAGGCAAAGCTATAGCAATGGCCTTTTGCCCTATCATCTCTCATTTTATTACTTAGCGCGCACGCTCGTGTATGACGTGGCGTGTGAATTTGCGTGCGCAGTAAGGATGCGCAGAAACAATTGGCGCGAACGTCCTTAAATTCCCTAACATAACATCAAGCACTGTGGAATGCGCATATTAGATATTCAAAATCTTCAACTCTCTCTTAACAACTTTGACATAAGCATAAACGACCTCAATCTTGAGAATGATGTTTGATACATCGAAACGTCGATTAACCGTGATTTTAATTTTTCTTGTAAAATGCTTCAGCATGCAACTCCTAATCCGACCTCTTAAACGTGAAATCACCAAATTTTAGGTTTTGACAATGACCCATTCATTTTCAATTTTTGCTTTAAAACCATTCGTACCCATCCAGTTACAGGACAGTTCGCTTGTATTGTACAATGTGAACAAGACGGAATAATCGCAAAGTACTAGCGATAGAGCCAAGGTATATTTGACGTGACTCTTTCGTTGAGGTTGTCGCTGTCCTTGCTTAAACTTTCGATTATTTATCTTTGCCGAGGTGAATAATGTTTGATGTTTTTCAACAGAAACAGAAAGTAACGGAGAGCTTGACGGCGAGGAAGCATCCCTAAAAAAAGACGAAAGTACCTCTCATGGCAATGAAATAAAACCCACGGATAAAGGAAGCTGTAGCACTGCAAAGCTTACCGATCTTGGGAAAACAACTACGGAGGAGACAGTAGAAAAAGGAAGAGTAAGTTTTGTTTTAGAAAAATAAAAGCAACCGAGACTTGCCCACGGGTGTTTCCGCGCCTTTTTCTGGCCACGTGTGTTATCATCGAGATCTGGTTGGTTTTCTGGCCTATCCTCTATTTCCTTTGATTGGACAAAGCGTTAAACTTCTAATCGGCCGTCCGTTTTTCTGGTTTTAGGGAGTTTTCGCAATGCCAACGGCAAAGTCAACTTCAACGTCACTTTCAAATATAACTTAGCGCTATCGTAAATATATGTAATTTACCAGCTAAGGTTCGGTCCGTATGCGGCCTCGGGCAGCTTTTTCAAGACCGAGGTCACCTTTTTTCGCTATACGGACCGACCCTCAGCTTGTAAATGACTTATTTATTTTTTTCCTCTCTCTCTCTCTCCCTTCCTCTCTGAAATCACTTTTTTAAATGTTAACTTGCACCACGCTTGATAGCGAATGCAGAAAGCGACTTACAAACTGAAGGCTTCAAAGGAAAACATTTTTATTTGAATTCTATTTCCAAAACTCTTGTCTGATAAAAATCTGTTTTGAAACACTAACTTTTGCAAGTAAACGGATTCGGCGTCAAAAAAAAAAATGGAAATTTAAGGTCGTCACACAAGCTCACACAACCAGGGTTAGGATTTTGCCCAGGTTGGCGGGCAAGATAGAAAAATTCCGCCCACTCCCACAGCCAATCAGATTGTAGGATGCGCAGGATTCCGCCCGCTCGCGCATTCAGAAAAAAATAGGTGTGTGTTGTTTGTGGGCTACGGCAAAAAAATGCACTGAAATGCGTGCTGCACGATTATTTTTTCCTTCCTTAACCAATGATATTCTTGCCAAGTGGCTTTGTCGGTGCCGTAGCCGTCGTCGTTGCTAAAACTCAGTCCCTAATCTTTATTATACTGTTTTAAGGTGGATAACAAAGAGTCTGAAAGGGGGCTTCCCCTGCGTCACTTCAGAGATACTAATTAACATCAAGCCAAGCTTCTGCGCATGTTGCTTGTACCCATGCGTCGCTAGCAAGCACCGGGCTTAAAAGTCGCGCGCCAAGTGACTGATCTACTCTTAATCCTTAAACTCGTGAATAAGGCTTATCCTCAAAATTTAGTTTTAAGCAGTACGATGCTGTTATTTGTTTTAAATAGGCTGTGTGAAAAGGTTACAAACCTCTTACATTAATACTTAACCAATTGTAAGGCAATTGTATTGTTTGAATAGTTCCTTCGTTCTCTGGCGGTTATTTAAAATGGAGTGATAACTTATGAATTTTGTACTTTTTTTTATCTTGAAACAGGTCAAATTTTCGCTTTTACTTTCTTACATTAAATCCACTGGAATCCACTGGTTTATATTCTCCTTATTTTTTTACTCGGCTATGGAGGCCTGCACTGTGGCTACTGGAGTATGGTTGGCAAAATGGACTTCGACAAACATCACAACGCATGCGCAGAGAGATTTATATCTCATTATTTACGGCAGTATAGGTGGAGGCCAGGCCTTGTTCAGCTTGTTCTATTCAATTACGCTGTTAATAGGCTCGATCAGAGCTTCAAGAAGACTTCATTTGAAATTGCTTGTCAATATCTTGCGACTACCGATGTCATTCTTTGATGTAACACCTCTCGGGAGAATAATGAATCGTTTATCGAAGGATATTTATGGCATCGATGTTAAGATCCCTATGTCACTGAGGTCATTTCTGTTAATGTTCTTTGATGTCCTTGGTATGCTTGTCGCAGTCAGTTATGCCACTCCTTTGTTTCTTTGTGTCATCCCTCCGCTCGGACTTATTTACTTCTTTGTTCAGGTAAGTCTGCATGGCGTACATATCTCACTAATCGTAATGGAGAATATGTAGCTTCCTTATTGGGAAGTGAGGTAACCAGTGATGGCCACATGGAAAGAAAACGGAGCGCTCTGAACAGGAGCTTAACATCTTCATTTCCATTTAGGACTCTTTACTGCTGAGCTACAGGAGACTAGTTACAGGCCTTGGTTGTTCAAAAGGTAGATAATGCTATCCACCGGATAAATCACTATTCAATGGATAAGCATCAGCAAAACCAATTGAGTTATCCAGTGGATAGTGATTTATCCAGGGGGGTAGTGCTATCCTCCCTTCTAACAATAGACCATTTCACATTTGTGTGCTTAGTTACCTGGCCTATAAATGAAATTGAGGCAGGAACCCATGACCTGGAGCCTACAACTCTACTGTGTTCGTGTAACGGCGTTTTCACAGACCGATTTATTTTTAGATTGAATTTCCCGCGAATGAGACTCCCACAGGAGCCCGATGATCAAGTACAAGAAATTAAGGTGACGTCATAGGGTCACCGAACCGGAACTGCCGTTGTTTTTTGACCTAATTCTCGGGAAGGGCTAGTCTAAAAATAAACCTACTTGTGAAAACGCCGTTTCACGGACGCTGTATGGAAGTTGCACGCTCCAGATGGGCTCCAGATTGAGGCCAGTATGGACCTTGTTTTGATAGAAATCTCACTGCTTTTCTTATGTAAATTCCAACCAATTAGCATAAGAACATCATCATTAACATAACAAAAGCAGGTAGGTCTGTATAATAACAAGGTCAACTTCAGCCTTACTTTTATTTAAAGGGCAGGTAACTAAGCACATAAGTATAAAAGGGTCTGTTGAGACCAGGGGCCCGTTTCTCGAAAGTCCCGAAACTTTACGGGCCATTTTCGGGTGTCACAATTACCTTTAACTGCACAGTTAGTTTTCATTTTGTTACCTTAAAAACATATTAAAAGATTGGCCTTCCAAAACAAGCGGTTGGCAGTTTCACAAGTGGCTTTTCGGGCCCGAAGAAACGGGCCCCAGGAAATCATCACAATGAGATTCTTTTATGGCCCATGTGGACGTCCGCAATTTGGCCCTTTAATTTTACCCCTATCAAAGACAGGTTTCTGGGATTTATGTCACGCTTTGTGACGATTCCTCAAATGACCATGAATCTGATTGTAACTCTGTGTCCTGCATGTACGCGGTTCAGGAGACAACACACGTGGTCTCCTTAGTGACCTAACCGAGAGTGCATCACCCAAAAGCAAGATTCACCCAAATTGGCCTAGTCCCAATCAGTTTCAGAAAAGTGTCTATTTTTAAACCGAGTTTTGCGGGAAAATAAGTAATAGACCAAATCGTCTAACTCAACGTTGTACCCATTGCAAACCGTTTGGGAATAAAACGTTTTGTTCCAGGTATTCCCATATCATTTAAATGTGAATGCTACATTATAGTGCAAATACAATACACAAAAAATCTTAACCCCGGGAGATTTCAATTGGGTACAACATTGGGTAAGTTGATTTGGTCTATTGTTTATTTTCCCGCGAAACTTGGTTTAAAAATTCTTGGTTTGCACCCACGTGATGAGACGGCCATGCCGGTGTACCTAACAATTATTCCATGAGCGCGCGTTGGATATGAGATGATAGATAGCCAACGAGGCGCGTAGCGCCGAGTTGGCTATAATCATCTCATATCCAACAAGCACGAGTGGAATAATTGTTTCATTAAAAACGCCCCCAAAATATAGAAAACTAGACTACAATAAAAATAAAAAGGCCCAAAAAATCACGCATATGCTTGCCGTGTTTGTAGATCATGGTATAATGGCTCATAACCCATGATGGCTTAGCCAATCAAAACTCTCGAATTGCGTTATCCAATGATCCAGTTTTTAATAAAAAATAATAGAAAATGGCCCCACAAGTTTTGCATAATAATAGAGTCAAATTCCCAAAAGACATTTTCCTGCATTCTGTACACCAACACGGGCCTCTGTGACTTCAGATGCAAACCACCAATAGACACTTTCAGTTCTGACGCTGATGGCGACAAACCGGATACCAGGCAGATTCTCACTCTTCGGTAATAGACTCCTGACCAAACTTACTTTCGTGTTTTTTCCTGCTTATAACCATTGCATCTTTGTGTTTGCAGAGAGTTTATGTGGCCACTTCAAGACAACTGCGGAGGATCGAATCAGCAAACAGATCACCAATTTACAGTCATTTCTTAGAAACTATTAACGGAACAACAACTATCCGGGCATTCTCTCAACAGCAGCGCTTCATCCGGGAAAATTATTTCAAAGTGGACGAATACCAAGTGGCTTATTACCTTGAGGTGTCTGCTAACAGGTGATTTTCCGGCCTGCTTCAGTTGATAGAAGTCTGAGAGTAGTCTCTAATTTCTGCGATGGCGATGGCAATTTCCCTTTCGCGTGTGATACACGCGAGAATTCGGCGAAAACTTTCGTTTCCGCGTTAGCGAGAAAAGCCGCAATCTCCGAAATTAGAGACAATTTGCAGTCTAGCGTGACGGACGTATTTGCGGTTGTCATAGGCTTGTGGTCTTCCCATTATAAAGCGATTTTCGTTTTAGCCTTTAAAGCAACCTTCCGACCTTCTTGTTGTCCTAAATTGGTCCAGAAAACCCTGGCCATGCTTGCAAGCAGTCCGCATCAAGCCAAATCTTTGCACAGTGACAGCAACTCACCGTGGGGAGCCTCAGTTTCCACTAATTCCTTGATGAGTCAACCCTTTCCCGAGTAAATTTATTTTTAGGAACAGGTTTTTCCCGCGAATAGTATCATGTTTTCCTTGACGCTGAGATATAGCTCAGTCCTGATTGGCTTTTACAACAGCGGGAGTGCTGAATCTCCCAAGGGAAGCGTTAAGTGATATAAATAAATCTACTCTGGAAAGAGTTGAGAAGGAGGGTCCCTTGATGAGCTCATGAGAGTGATTGGTCTAACAATCACCCCCCCCCCCCCCACCCCTCCCCCGACTTTTTTGACCAATCGTTAGCATAACCGAGTTCAGCCGTGATTTGTGCGCACTTGTCAATTTTCCCCCGACGAGAAATTACCAGGTCCAATTACGACACAAGCGCCACTTTCCTTTTAAATCTGTTAAATTGGGATGATCTAACTACTCGCCGACAAAAGCGTAAAGCTATATTAATGTTTAAAACAATCAATGGCCTCACCCCAGCGTACCTCCAGAATTCATTCAGTACCCGCAGTACGCAATACAACTTAAGAAACGTAGAGGCTAAACTTGAGTTGCCTTTGCCGCGCACAAATTATGGCAAGCGTGCTTTTTGTTATAGCGGAGCACTGTTATGGAATAGTTTGCCCATCAGCTTGCGAAAATCAGACTCCCTAGAATACTTTAAAAGGGAAATTGACCAACTATATAGTAGGTGCCGGTCGGGCTCCCACACGGCAATCTTGTAAAACAGTGAAGATTGTAGTTGTAATGAAACTTTTTATTGTAATACATACTGAAGATTTTACCGTGTAAAAATAAATAACGTAAGTAAGTAAGTAAGTAAGTAAGACGTATTGCACGCTTTTAGGTTTTTGGTTCGATTTTCTGATTGGTTCATTTGACTATCTACGACTGATCTGATTGGTTACAGTGTGGCATGCGTTTTCAGGCATGTTCTGTAAAAATTTTCAACAGACAGAGTACTGATTGAAGTCAATTCCCAAGTTTATTACAATTTCTTGTAATCTTGCATTGTGATTGGTTAATAGACCTTATTCATAAATGGCGGTCAACTTATAATTCTTTTGTCCAAGTGCAAATTAGCCCACCAAGTCTCGATACCATACGGTGAATTGAAAAGAATTGTTGCTCTAAAATGAGGCTTGGTAGGCTAATTTGCGCATTAGCAAAATAATTTAAGATAAGACTTAAATTAGATAGAAGATAAGACTCTAGACAACGCTGCTCGCGCCATTCTCGCGTCAATGTGTCACGCAATTGTAATAGCCGATCAGGAACGCTCATTTTGGGAAATAAACCAACCAGATTGCGAAAAACTTACAGACAACTGTGAAAGGAAAGTTGTGGATATCCATGGGATATGTACAAATATTACTATTTATCGGAGAAGTTGGAATTAAGATCTATGTTATGATTTTTTGTCTCTTCGTTGCAGATGGCTTTCCCTTCGGATAGAGTTCATTGGGAATCTCTTGATCTTCTTCGCTGCTCTGTTTGCTGTTCTTAGTAGAGATAAAATTGCAGGAGGGCTTGTTGGTCTGTCCGTGACATATGCGTTGCAGGTGAACGTCAGCTGCCTTATAAGCTTGGCATATTTTGAGACAGACGATATCAAAACCTTAGCCTGCTAAAATCAAGCTTCTTTTAATGCGACCTGGTTTACATGTTCGATGTTTGTCGCCCGCAATATTTCCGCTGCAAACTTCAATCAGTGTATCAATTTTCGCGAAAAGCTCGGAACGATATCGCGGGTGCAAATCGCATTCTTATCGCTCTGAGAACATACCTGGTTTACACGAGGTTTTTTTGTTGTAAATTGCTACTTTATTGTGACAAATATCGGAGATGCAATTGGTCATTTAAGAAAAAGAAACCTTCGAAGCTTCTTTCTTGACTTGCAATCTCTTTGACCGAGCTTTGAAGAGCCACTATGACCAAAAAAATCAATTTTTATTTTTCTTTAGATTTCAAAACTATGTTAACTAACCACTAAGTGACCCAAGTTTTAAGCTTTGATTAAAAAAAAGACCTCTATTTATTTAAACTGGAATTTCCCTATTGAATGGTCCGCCATTTCTAACTCTAATAACTTGAGAGAGCTGGATCGAGAAGAAAATGACGTCAAAGACTTAACAGTTTAAGAATGCAATGCGTATGAACGCGGCAGGATTAATATGCAGCACGGGAGTTTCGGGCTTTCAGACACTTTAAACTCGTGTTTTGCATGTATAAACTGCATTTACACGCTCAATTTTTGGCCAGTGAGTAAATGACGTCACTTTTCCCTAGATCCAACCCTCTGAGGTCCAATCGGTCAGTATTGAATGTGAGTAATGGCGGACCATGAAATCCAAAACTTACACTCAAATTAAATAGCCTTTGGATAAAAATCAAAGGTCAAATTTTTACCAGTCAGATTTTAAGCAAACACTTTAAAAATCTGAAGAAAAAAGGACGTGATTTATTTCGTCATAGTAGTTCAGTTATTCTACCTTTTGTAATGGCTGATATGACTTAAGAAACAATTTAACGTCTTATTGTTAATAATTAATTTTTTTGCCGGTTAAAGAAAACCGAGAGACAACGTTTGGGTAAGCCATTGATTTTCACCAGGGATCCATCGCCTGGAACCTACAACTATCATGCCACGTCCATGTCACACATATTCACAGACCAGGCCGCAATGTTTAGTTTTAAAATACGCCGTGTCTATATGTTCTGCAACTTGTGAAAGATTTGAAATTATTAAATGACTGGTAATTATCGATATCTTTATGATTTAAAGATCACCAACAAACTGAACTGGATGATTCGAATGACGAGTGAACTGGAAACTAACCTGGTGGCAGTGGAGAGAATAGCGGAATACTGCGACATACCAACAGAGGTGACGCATTTGTGTGCTACCACTGCTCACGTTTGGTATTACTGCATAGACCGAATGCATAAATGGCGGTCAAAAAATAGTCTTTTGTTTATGTGCTAATTAGACTCACTAGCCTCGTTTGCATTTACAAAATACAAAAGAAATGTTGCTTGAGAGCGAGGCTAGTGAGTCTAATTGGCACATAAACAAAAGAATACGTTTTTGGCTACCATTTATGCATTCGGTCTTTATCCTCTTTACTATGGCAGGAAAGGGACAGAACCGAGTGTCTTAGAGAGGTGGCCATGTGCGGATTCCATTTGAGTATCGGAAGTTCTGTCGCGACCGGTTTGGTTGTGTAGTACTACTCATGGTGATCCTTCAGTCAAACACAAGCATTATACCATTTGCTCGTTTTCCTGCGCTCAGAGCTATCTGCATGTTTTTGTTTGGGTCGTGATTCGCTCATTTCATTTGTGCCTTCTGTTGTGCTTGCCAAAAATTTTGACCATATGTTTGATTGACCAAATTGGTTTTGGTCTTGCGACACGCAAGTGATTTCCTTTTGTAGAAGTAAACAAGGAAACGAGCAATCGAAGGGCGCGCATCATTACTTTCGTTTTACAAATGTCAAAAAAGTAATTGTTTCAAAATGAGGCCAGTAGGTCTAATTAACTTAATTACAAAGGAATGTAACTGTAGTCGCCATTTATGAAAGTGGTGATTCTTAGATGTAATTTTTCTGTGCGTTTCAATGACAACTTGATATCGTCCAATACTGTGCCGAATATATCATTTTCGAATTCTCACGGCTGGACTGGATCTAGCATGAAATGGAGGCTAATGCGGGCAAATTAATTTGTGTATGAAAAGATTTGCCCGCATTAGCCTCCATTTCATGCTAGATCCAGTCCAGCCGTGAGAATTCGAAAATGGTCTATTTCAAACGACGAGACGTGTTGATGCTCGATGTAATTGAATATCCTTTGTTATTCTCTTTTAGGCCGAGAGAATAATCCCTGACAGGCGTCCAGTTCCCGCTTGGCCTCATCAGGGACTTGTACAATTTCATGATTTTGAGATGAGGTACAGAGAAGGGTTGCCTTTGGTGCTAAAGGATATAAACTTTGAGATCAAACCGGCTGAAAAGGTGTGAGTAACTCGTATGTCTCAACCCATACCTTTTCCCAGATACAGCACCTTCTCTGACACTTCCCACCCCACCCCCATAAAGAGATCAGGCAGGGATCAGGCTCTCTGACACTTCAGACCCCCATAAGGGACCAGAGCGCAGCTGTTGCAATACCACGGCTCTCGTTATCGGTAAGGGCAGAAATTACTCAGCTGTTTGTAATTTCATTAAATCGGTATGGGACACACCGAACTCCTTTGGGTTTGAGATAAGGCAGGAGCCCATGAGTAGGAGTTTACCTCTCCCATAAAAACCCTATGAGTCGACCTTTGCGCGTATCTCTCTATTTTTAGAACGCCTCGAGTTCTTCGGCTCTGCACGCACTGTTTATAATGGCCAATCAGAGTAAAGGTATCGTCAAGCGAGGACAAAAATGTATGCAAATGCATGCAAATGTGCGTTTCCTGCTGAAGGGTTAGTTTTAAAAATAGAAAGAAACGCGCAAAGGTTGACTCAAGGATATAGTGCATAGAGAGGCTCCTAGTCATGGGCTCCTGCCAATGAGAAGGAAACCAAAACCAATCGCGACTTGTGCCCCGCTTTGAGCAAGTTATATGGATTTGCTACGAAATTGGATTGGTTCATCGTGCTGTTCGCACCTGCTGTGCCTGGTCGAAGTAATTACTTTGGTATTTGTTTTACGACACTCGATTGAAAACAGCTCTATTTGGACAGTCATTGCCCTGGAACAAAACAGGAAGTAGAGAACCATAACTCTAGTGTGTTTCTTTCTCTTTTTTGCTACCGGCACAGTGCGTTTCGCTAAATTAAATAAGCCCCCTCCCTCTCAAATAAGCCCTTCCCCCCCCCCTCAAACGGGCTTGAAGTAAGGAAATCCGAGTATCTGGAGATGCGCAGAACGTATGTGCAATAACAATAGTAGGCACCGTCCTTAAAAACGCCATGTAAGGCCATTCTTTTATCAGTAAACGAAGGCTTTTTTGTTATCAAAGTTGAGCCACATTTTGTGATACGTGACCAATGCTTTCTGATTAAGAGGAAGTTCGCTTGACTACCGGAAATGGTTTGGATCACCATAGAGTGCTTTTCACGTGACCTCACGGCGGCCATGTTGGTGTCCCCAACTAATCCTCCGGGAATTGAGCTCTATTATCATGCAAACGTTTTCTTTTGTTTCGATGGAAAAGCAAGGTTACTGATCACGTGAGTGAAAACACTCAATACTGTACATGTTGACTGTGTAAGTTGCCACATGAGTAAGGGCTTGCTCACCGACTTGCATTGTATACTTGACAGATTGGTATTGTAGGTCGCACTGGAGCTGGCAAATCCACGCTGACGTTAGCTTTATTCCGTATCCTGGAGAGAACTGGAGGAAGGATTGTGATAGATGGAATTGATATCGCTCAGATTGGACTCCAAGATCTGCGGTCAAGGTTAACCATAATCCCACAGGTAATAACATAGACACTTAAAGCATGCACAATCGAAGTAGATGACGCTTTAACGTAAATCTAGAAAGAGTATGTGTGAGGAAGAAATTTTCTAAGTTACTTTGCAAGGCTGCCGCAAAGAAGGAGCTTCTGGATTTGCGAACATTCCTTCCATTGCTAGTAAAAAAAAATAGAAGCGTATCAATTGCAGGTGGCATCCAGGTAACAATTTAAAAGAAGTTTTTGAAGAGAACAAGAGGGTTGTGTTAGCAAGAGAGTACCGCAGATTGATTTATTCCACCACATCCTTCACATTCTGTTATTGTGTCCCTGCAGGAACCCGTGCTGTTTTCTGGCTCTCTTCGAATGAACTTGGATCCGTTTGATAAACACTCTGATGAAGAGCTGTGGAATGCGCTTGAAGTCAGCCATTTGAGAAAATTTGTCTCTGGTTTGAATGGAGGCCTGATGTACCCAGTAGCTGAGGGAGGAGAAAATCTTAGGTATTCAGAATCACAGGGTCCCATGTCACATCATTATTATTATCATCGTCGTCGTCACTGTAATTGTCGTCATCATCATTATCATCACTGTCATCGCCGTTCAGTTGTTAGTTTTCAGCATGCGCATTAGATTTAGAGGAAGAGTTTCTTAAGTGCGCATGATC
>OX421454.1:2283316-2290816 GCA_949126865.1 Montipora capitata | reverse complement strand
TCAATTATCAACGAAACGCAAGTCCAATAAGAGGGAAAGAGGGGTTTTTATTCTCCTGCAGTACTGCTGCTTCGAACCCTCCAATGATTCTTATTGACTGGTAAGTTTTATAGGTCAGACGTCGACGGTGCCTTCTTGAATATGTTTTAACTCTCTAAAAGGATACCATCATACTTGAAAAGAAACTGGGAAGCATACAAAAAGTTTCGGGACTCTCCTTACAGTTCTCATCAGCCATTGCCCCCTCCTACTAGCTAAGTCCCTCCAGCTTACTTCCCTCTGATATCGTTGAATTTAGGGTGCTACAAATGCGCCCATGAAGTCAAAATGGATGGGGTGGGGGGGGGGGGGGGGGAGGAGGGGGTGGAGGCAAAGGTGCTATAAGTCATTGGTACAATGCAAACAGGGTCAATATTTTAGGAAGGTGTCTCAACAACTGTCACAGCAGATTGCACTAACTTGAACCCCTTCCCCCACCCCCCCCCCCCTCCCCCCCCCTCGTATCTTATGTAAACTGGCATTCATTTTAAAGATGTTCTTAAACTGAGAATGACATTGTAATAGATTAATAACTTGTTTCCCGGAACATTTCAAATACAACTTATTTTATCACAAAAACAATATTGATTTATGTGTGTAACGTAACTGCATTTATTTAATTAAGTGACAGGTTTCTTTGTGGTGACTTTTAAAACAAAAACATTTGAACTTCTACTTTTTCTTCATACATGGAATGGTAGCTTAGAAACACGAGATATGTTCAAGAGGTGAACCTAAGATAAACAATAAATACATTATTGTAAAAAAATGTTTTATGAAAAGTTTTTTTAATTGTAAATTCTAAAAATGTCACCGGTACTTGGTCTGGCCAGTTAAAAATTTTCCTCAGAAAAGCCTGCTTGCCTTGTGCTCTTCAATCAAGATTTTGTCAAACTATGATATGTGGTGTACGTAACATACAGGTATAATATACTGTAGAATTTTTGTATTTTCTTATTAAGAGATCCTACAACTGTAGGGTGGTACCCCCTTGGGTACCGATCCGATCCAGGTTTTGCCAACAGCTCTCTAAGAAACGATCAATTCTGTCACTACCATTCTGATCATGGTAAATTGGTTCTGATCATTTAGTCATGTGGCTCATTTTCCATGTGCATATCCAAATGCACCTTAAATATCTCATTTTTATGGGTTAGATCAGACATCCAAATGTATGGCCACTTTTGGTAGCTATTTTTAGTATGTGACCAGGCTTACCCAACCAATGAAGGAATGATTGAATGAAGTTAGTGATGTACCACAAAGGACAGACTGCAATGCCAGGAACTGTGACCTACCCTTTACCAATAATGTTTGGGTTCTTTACCATCCTACAGTGTTATGAACGTCCAAGAAGACTAGAGTTTAACCCATTGACCTCTGGGAGTGAGATGCCAGATAATTTTACTTATCAACTGGGGGTTTCCTCAAACGGACGTTTGAGGTGTCAATGAGCCAATCATTTTTTCAGATGCCATTACAAAGCACTTCCCATTCTGTTATTCAAGATCCTGAGTGTTGCAGGAATTGGACCCACAGCCTCCTGCACTGTAGTCCAGAGCTCGACCAATTTGCACAGTGACCAGTCTGTGAATCACTATCATCATCATCATCATCATCAATATACGTGTAATCTGCAAATGGCAGCAAATCCCCGCAAATAAGTTAAAATTAGCCATCTAAAATGTTATGGAGAGTACTTGTATATCTTCATGAGTTTGGTTTCTTACATACCTTTAAGAAAAAAATAGGGAAAAGAACTTTATTTAAGTATCTAGTCTTTTAGTGCTGGGGCACTTATTAACTAATTACAGACACTGTAAACTGAAATCAACAAATAATTAATGCAAATCAAATCTAGTGTTGGTTTTTGACACTCTTTGTTGGAGACCAATAATCTTATTTCACCCTCTTGACAATTTTTTTTCATTAATTTTTATCTTTTATTGCTGTTGTTGTTTTTAGATATGTTCATAACTTGTTAAGATTTACCTCATCCTCAAAGAAAGTTTTTGAGTTCCTTTGATGGCAGGCAAAGAATGGAAGGGAGTTAAAGTCCTGGCTATATGTAATTTTGATCCATCACAGAATAGTGACAGTGTTCTGACACAAGAACAGCTCAAAGATGCACCAGATGTAAAGACACGGTTATTTTTTCACAAGGGCCAGTGTTTTGAAATTCTTACCAGGAGTGTCAAGTGTTGGTGGCTATATGTCAGTTGTGTTTCAACCAGGAAGGAAGGTTTTATACCAAGCATATGCGTCGTCCCTCTAAAGGAAGATGTGAGCAATGAAAGGTGAGTACATCTTGAGTATAATGATGGCATGTTCACCCCAACTAATAAGGCACAAAACTGACTTGAAGGTTTACAATGTAGGTTTTAGTCAGTTGTATATTTTTCGTTCTTTCTCTTTTTTGAGTCCACTACAAATAACTTGAAAGCTTCTTGCTACCTGTGAGTTTTTTTCTGATTAACAAAGTGAATAACATCAATGTTTGGATTAGTTGCCTACAGTATAGTTGCACATGGATTGCACAAATTAATGCTGGTGGACAAACAAGAAGACCTAATGACAGATCTGTTGTGTTTGTCTTCCAGCATTGTGCATGCAGTTTTTTATTGTGATACATTGTAATGAGATTGTAAAGTAAAAAATACATAAAAATAGTGAAGGGCCACAGCCAGGGTGAAACATAGTTGAAATTTAAAAAACTATCTCTGGCTAAAATGATTGAAAACTACGAGCTTTTGACTGCCCGAACTGCAGTCTTCGACGGGTAAAATGAATGATAAGAAGCGATAAAAAATTTGAATAAAAAGCGTGACTTGCAAAATAATAAAAATGTAAATGGTTATGAATGTTTGTTAAAAAGAATGTTGTATTGCACAGGTAACGGGCAAGAATTGTTATCTGCGTTAGGTGTCACTCTGGTATACCACGCTTTGAATGTTTTTCTGGTTCTAAAAAATATCTAATCTATATCCTTTGCAATAAATATTACTGTATTTTGTGGACAGCAGTCCGTAGTCTCTGTTGTTTGGCATTACTGTCATGTTACATGTATTACTACATTTGAAGAGGCCTATTTGAGTATACCCATAAAATTTAATATTAAATAAAGATATAAATTATTATAATATATATGTGACTATTAATTTTTGTGGTTACTCACTATAGTACTGCTCATGTTTTGCTTCCACACTCAGCAACTGTGCTCAGAAAATTAATATGTTCTAGAGACCTTATCGTGATCTTTTAAAGTTGTATAAATTCATGAACGATAAACTCATTATATTTTATGTCATTGCAGACTTTGTTTTCTTGCTAATGGAGATGATGTGTCTTTGTCAATGGTTAACCTACAGCACAATTGCAGATTTTTTCCTACAACACCAGATAAATTCATTTCATCAACCAAAGAAACATCTTACTCTACACGGGTAAGCATAAGATAATAAAAGTGATGGAAATTATTTTTGTATTTGAATTTGGGGATAAAGAAGCTACATATATTCTGTGAATGCTTCATGTACGTGCAATTTATTGAAGGATAAGTTGTAGCCAAACTTTGGTGGCTAACAGGATAAAAACAGGGAAGTGAGATTTCAGTAACTCGTCAGTTGTAAAATGGAACGTGTACTAAGTGGCTTTTATCAATGGAACTTAACCCTTTGATACCCAAACCGGCCTAAACTGGCTAGACTTAGTATTTTACTCTGTCTAACACCAGAGTAATAATCTCTATCTAAAGCCAGACGATTTTACTCGTCAATGGGGAACCCCCAGGAGTCAATCAGTTAAAGGTCACAAAAAACTAATGATGGTTTCACTGAAGCTGCAAGAAGGACGCAAGAGTGTCTTTCGAAGTTTGCAGTTTCAAGTGTACTTGTACTGGCCAAAGCCCATTCTCAACTGCTGAAGTGAATGCATATTGGCTGTCTCATGGTTCAATTGGTACAACTGCAGGCAACGTCAATCCACAGATTCAAATGGCATTTTTCTTTTATAGAATATATACTACATGTAGCTATCAGCAATATGTGAAGACTGTGTTTTTCCAATCAGTTTAATGTTATTTTATGCCCCTCAATTCAGTCATTGCTCACAAAGAGTGGTGATTACTGTTTGAGTTACAAAAAAAATGTTACATACAGTGGCCTTGCAAGCATCCCTTCAATGGTAGAATGGCTTGTGCCAGATGTTGACATGAACTGCCCTTCCTTAAGTGCCAATTTTATTGTATTTCTGGTTTAATTGCTTGTTTATTTTTGTTTTCATTTTTATTTGATCTTTTAGAAACCATGCCCAGAAGGAAAAGCTAATCTATTCTCAAGACTGACATTTTGGTGGCTCAACAAGTAATAATAATTTTAATAACATGGGTGACAAATTACTCCTTAATTTTGGCACAAAATTTCAGTGTTGATTTATAATTTCACAGTCAAGTGAAATTACAATGTTACCACGGCAACTTTTCCTACAGTAAAGATGGATTATTACATGTTAAGAGCCTGATGTCGTTTTTATTCACGAGCTTTTAATAGGTACCATATCATGAACGAGTGAGTGAGCTTGAAAAAAATCAAGCCACCAAGTTGAAGTACAAGAAAGTTGCATTTAATAATAGTGTATGAATGTAAATTCTTCCCGCCAATTCTTCCCGCCAAATTTGACGCCAGGCGTCAGCTAAAATATAACGTGCAACCTGATTGGTCCAACCAAATTATTACAGTCTATTTGATTGGACAATTCAAACCGTGAAGTGATATGATATCATTTCACTGCAGTGAAATGATATCCTATCACCTCATGGGTATCATTTTTACTCACGGCTTTATCACACTCATCTGATATCCACACATAATATGTAATGAAACATAATTTGTCACCCATGATATTAATAGCTGCTAATGAAATGGTATACTGGTGAAATTAGGGAATACATGTAATTTCACTTGTGTAATAATAATATTATTTGATTTTGGACAAAACGTGTGTTAAATTATTGTCTAATTTCACTCATCATCATTTGATTACCCATACATATTCTGTAATATCGGTAACTCTAAAATAAGCCAAAGATAAAATTCATTAATTTTTTCTGTTCATTTATATACATGATTTTTGCTATGGATCATTAGACACATGATTAGATATACATTTTACATGTAGTTTACAGTAAAAATAAACTTCATTTATGCTAAAGAAACCTTAGTGGCTACTTGCACTTGATATGCGACTTGCTTTTTCCATGCATGTACATGCTAATCTTAATCTCAATGAATTACAAGCAATGGCATTTTAGACCTAAGTAATCCTAATTAGGCTTAAAACGTAATTTAATCCTTTGACACCCAAACCGGCCTGAACCAGCCAGACTTAGTATTTTACTGTCTGACACCAGAGTACTTTACTCAGTCTAACACCAGACGATGTTACTCGTCAATGGGGAACCCCCGGGAATCAATGGGTTAATCTCAAAATCCAACCTTGGTGGTTAGTATTCAATGTATGGTGGGTTCATATTATGGTGTTTCGGTGTATCATGTTGTTGTTTCACTGTTTGGCTGCTTCGTGGTTCAGTAATGTCCCATTGAAACCACTGACTTGACAATCATTGCGCAGTCATTGTATGTTCCTCAGGTTTAATCCATTCACTCTTGAGGTGCCCAAGGACACTCACAGTTGACGAGTAAAATTGTCTGGTGTTTGACTTCCAGGAGTCAATGGGTTGAAGAACAATCATACATTTTCCGGTAATTGTGAAGAAGAGCTCCCCCAAAAAACCTGTCGGTCGACTGTCGGTCGATAGATTACCGACAGGTTACCAAAGGCCACCGCCAGTTAACAGGCAGGCTACCAACAGTTTCCCAAAGAAGATAATTTGTTGTGAAAACACGTAGTAAACATGACCCAGAAATGATAATCCCAATAACCATCACCTACTTACTGATCAATGGTAAAAGGATTTCTTTCCGAGACGTTTATAGGAAGCTTATATGAAATGCGTAGCTGATATATCATTCGCAAATTTTGTAACCAACAGGACAATCAATGTAATAAGGTTTTAAGGTGATTTAATCCAAACCTAAGCAATCCAAGGGGAAAGCTATTTTGGAAGCTTATCACTCGTGTCGCTGAACTTTATGTACAAATCGCCCAATAACGCCTAGCGGCTCACATGGTGCCCATATGGTATGTCATGTATGTATTAGTGATGTTTTTTTTTTTACTAACAAAGTAAGTAACTAAAGCCAATCGACGTGATCTAGAAAACAGTAATCAAATTGGGCAAATCAGATGTGTTGTTTATTAACCAATCAACTTATTGTTATTGTTTACTTGATCCGAATGGTAGCATATAAAAGCCTTTAGTTTAAAGGGTTATCAATTGCGTTAACAATATTGCGTTAACGATGTCTCAGAGAATCTTAAAGTGCACTGTGTGCGGCAGCAACCACTCTATGTTTCATTGCGGAAATAAGTGTGGCGTCTGCCAAGGAGATAAAAAAAGGAAGTGGGAAAAGCAGAAACAGTTCTCTGGTGATGGAACGGGAATTAGTGGCAAATGCTGGCTCTGTAAAATTGTTGGAAGCCACCTGCAGAACAAGACTTCGGCGCTACATGTACCTTCCAGTCATGGCTAACCTGCAGCGTGAGGGGAAGCTGTTACCTCTGAAATTTGACGAACGGTTCTATGAGTGATGCTGTTTCTCCCTTAACCAAAAAACGGCTCCTTTAGGAGCCACCAACTTAACAAAAGTCAATGGCCAACACTAAAAAATGATTCCACTCAATCTATGTCAAAACAAAATAAAAACACGACTTTAAGAAATACGTACGTAAAAAAATACACTTACGACTTGACCTCCAGAATAGAGAGGGATTGGGACTTAAATTTACCTTTCCAATATGGTGCACAGAAATGTACAAGCTGCAGTTGCGTGAGTACTATAGTTATTTTCAGCTTCTGTGGCGCTAGTCTTAAGCAGTGATTACCATAACTAAGAATGAAAGGCTAAATTCTTGTCAGTGGATCACACAGTTTGGATGTTGTATAAAGCGAAAAAAGAGAAAAAAACAGACATTAGAATGAACATTGTACCGACATGTCACTGACAAGATACCGACATCTTACCGACACCTCGCCAACTGTTGGTCGACTGTCGGCCGTCTGTCGGCCGACTGGTACCGGTAGTCTGTGTTTTGGGAAAAACCTGTCGGCCTTCTGTCGGCCAACAGGTTTTTCAGGGAGCTCTTCTTCACAATTACCGGTACCCATTTTCCTACATTTTTGTTCAATACAACTGGAAACAAAATAAATGGAGATATTGTGTTTGACAATGTTGCATTTTCTGCTTTTCATTTGGACAACAGATTGATTATCAGTGGCTTCAAGAGACCTTTGCAAGATAATGACCTATGGTCATTGGATGAAAGGAATCAGGCTAATCACAA
>OX421454.1:2250816-2268316 GCA_949126865.1 Montipora capitata | reverse complement strand
TTTGCATAATAATAGAGTTCAATTCCCGGAGGATTGGGCGCGCTGGGACAACACCTTGGCTGCTCTGCCGTTTCTTTGTTAGGGGACACCAACATGGCGTCGGTGACGTCATGTGAAAACCGAGAATATATCTCTTCATTGCTTTTCATGTGGTGTTTTTCGAGCAACACTACAAAAAAGTACTTATCTCTTCATGGACACTTTTCACTTGTTTTGCTCCCTTGAAACAGCATCAATGTAAATATTCCCAGTGGCTCTCTTGTGGCTGTTGTCGGTCAAGTTGGATGTGGTAAATCAACTTTGCTGTCAGCTCTTCTTGGGGAAACAGAAAAATTGGATGGAAAGGTTTATGTGACGGTTAGTTTGTTGTTCGCTTATACATATTATCAAATGATTCTCGTCACTCGTTAACAAAATTTCGTTTTTCTTTTACAGGGAAGTACAGCATTTGTTCCTCAGGAGGCTTGGATCCAAAATGCAACGCTGAGGCAAAATGTGCTCTTTGGCCAATCACGTGATCCTGAACGTTATCAACAAGTGCTTACCGCCTGCGCACTCGATCCCGATATTGAGCTTTTACCAGCAGGGGACATGACGGAAATTGGAGAAAAGGTGAGAAACAATTGGATACTTACATTGGCCAATGGCAACTGAAAGATATGATCAAATGGACCAATCACAAGGTAAAACACACGCATGCAGCCTTAGGGCGCGAAAACGCGTGCTTCGGAGCAAGTCACATGTGGTTTGCGTTAGCCTCTGATTGGATGAGAATATCGTGCAGGATTTGTAAGCAAAGCACTTCGTGTAATAATGCAGAAACAACTCTTTCAACGAGTTTCTTTCGACATAAAATTTGGGCTACTCTTGGCAATCAAATCGTTTCTCAAGTTCTCTAAATTTCAGAGGACGGACAAGGTGTGTCCTTTTCTTTGACCTTCCCTCTTCATATTCCTGGATTAAACCGGTTCGGGAAATGGAATTTAAGGGCATCTGTTATCTTTCCTGAGATAACTGAATATGATTGTATACTGCCAGGCTGTAATTTTTAGTCTTTTACAGTTCTTCGTTTAGTTTGATAGAGTGCATTTTAGAGTATTCCATACAGAAAATAGTGATTGAATACCAAAGCGTCAACGTTCGTGTTTAGGGTATAAACCTGAGTGGAGGGCAGAAGCAGCGAGTGAGTTTAGCTCGTGCTGTTTATTTCGATGCTGACATCTACCTGTTGGATGATCCACTCAGCGCTGTGGATTCACATGTGGGAAAGCACATCTTCAATAGAGTTATCGGACCTCAGGGGCTACTGAAGGAAAAGGTGAGAAACGAGGAGAACTTTGTTACCACAATTGCTTTTAATCTCGCAATCTGATTGGCTAATTTTCCGTTGTCGATAAGAGTCTAGACAACGCTGCTCGCGTCATTCTCTCGTCAATTTGTCACGCAATGTGGTAGCCAATCAGGAATGCTTATTTTGGGAAATAAACCAGTCATATTGCGAGATAGTTATAGACAACGCTTGCGCTTTTTTTGAGTCATGATTTTGGTCTCGCTCTGAAATAAACACTTTTTTGGCGTTGAATATTGTGGTAAAAAACAAATCGAACGTGGTTCAGCGTTGTCTGTACTCTTATCGACAACGATATTCGTCATCACAGTGGTCAAAATGTTGTGGACTCACGAGGCAATTAGCATATATTTATTTCATTAAAGAAAAGGTATGATGAATTTGTAAGTATTGTTGAAGGCATACTCTGTAGATGATGCTATTGCTCCAAGTAGGGTCGAACCTTTTATCTCAATTCGGATTTCCAGTCCTGATGCTCTACCATTCAGCAACAAGTAACTTTTAGAGCTAAGCCATTCATCAAGGGTGAGGTTAAAGTCCTCCTGCTAATTACCTTGGCGGAAATGTCAAAAGGTGGCATTCTCATGCACAGCGGTGAAGAAGTGGGTGAATGTGAAATGCATAAAAAGAAACAGGAGGTATATTTCTTGATGAAGACTCGGGAATACTCGGAAAAAATCCGAGTGCTTGACAGGAGTCGAACTTATCGTCGGAAAAGACGATTTCTTGTCAAGTTTGGATTCTCTGGCACTGAGCGAGTGGAGACTAGATTAAATGTTGTCAAATTTGCAATGATCTGAAATTATATGGTGAGATATATATTTATATATGTATATTTTTTAGACACGTATTCTTGTGACGCACGCTGTACAGTATTTACCTCTTGTGGATCAGATCATTGTTCTTCAAGACGGTGTCGTTTCAGAGGTACTGTTTGTCCTTTTTGAAGTACGTCAATTTTTATGGCTACTTGGTCACTTGGTTTGAGCTTTACCATGGGTGGCCGATGCATCAATTGTCCATCTTACGCCTACCTTATAAAGTCGTGCGATACCAGTAATTTTGAAGCTGGAATTAGTAAGACTGTTTATTCCACTACTGACCCCTACCACTTCTCCTGCTTTGTTAATGTTTTGATCAATTCGTGTTTTAAGATCTAGCAACGCAGATCTGAGCAAAGCAAATCAGATATTGAAGTCACTGATGATCAGCTTAGCTCTAGTATCTGTGTACTAACCAGTTGAGGTGTTTGAATATGCTTCTCTTTAAGGAATTTCTTTTGTTTCAAAGGTGGGAACTTATACCGAGCTCAAATCATCCCATGGATGGTTTGCTGAACTTCTTGACAACTATGTGACTGACAATGGTTTGCAAGACAACGGTGCAGGCAAGTAGCGGTGTTGATTCGCGGATTCACTTCAAGCAGTCGCTTGTTGATCGAGTGCTATTCCGTTTACGTTAGTCCCACTGGCGAAAAAAACGTATAATCATTTTCCCTTGAAAATCTTAAACTCTTTTTAAATTAGGAGATAATTTCTCACTCTTCTCCTCCCAAATCTCATCTCGCCAAATCGAGCAATGCCAACAATATGGATTGTTCCAAAAATAGTTACGATTGATTTCCGTGACATTTTCGTTGGCGCTGACGTGACTGTTGCAAAGTTTTCCTATTTTGGCGTGTAAACAGCACGCAACCCACCGATCTGCTGCAGATTAGCATCCAGACTTCTCCAGGCGTTAGTTCATAGTTCACCTTTACTATTATTATTATTATTATTATTATCATTATTATTAATATTAATATTATTATTATTATTATTGTTATTGTTATTGTTATTGTTTTATTTTATTTTGTTTATTTATTTATTTTTCGGAATGCGTGTTCCTTTGGAAAACCTTAGGCCCATTTCAAACGTCGAACTTTACATTTGCCGAATCTAATGCAAATTAGCGAAAACGATAGATTTTTCTCATTTGCATTAGATTCGGCGCATGAAAATTTCGACGTTTGAAACGGGCCTTAGTCTCACTATTCTGTCAAATCGGGGAAAAGAAAAAGGTAGCATGTATCCAAAAGAATGCGTCCACCGTTAAAGTGAAGCCCCGGATTTTCCTGAATGACCTGGAGGGCGCAATGTCGACGCCAAACACGCATCTCTGCTTAACTCCAGTAGACAATTGTTGTATTTTTTTTTGTTTTTGAATGCGAAGCGTTTTTCCACTATTCTTGCAGGAAACAATCAGCTACTAAACACGAGCGGATCAATAAATCTTGAAGATGACTCCAGTAAGGTGATCTACAATCGCTCAAACAGCTGTCATCACCTTGACAACCGAATGCGGCCACGTCACCATGCAGCTAAATCTCACAGTGAGGCTAACTTACCCAAGCTTGCGTTCGATAAACACTCATTAAAACAATCCCCTATTAAAGTATTTCCAACACCAGAAAGGCGTTACAGTGTATCTACCTTGGGATCCGTTTTATCCATTTGTGAAGGATTGGACGCAGATTGTTTGCTGGACGGCGAAGCCGAGTGTGACAATGAACCCGGTGACGAAAATGACAGAAAGCCAACATTGCATCAGCGACAGAGTATTATCAGCGGCTTCTCGCTAAATAGTGTACTGTCATTGGTTGAGGGTGATGGTCACGTGCGCGGTACATCGACATCGGGAGATAATCCAACAACTTGTACGACAGCGCCTGAAAACGGTGTTGACAATGAAAGCAAGGGCCCGATTGAAAACGAACAATCGGGAAGGAATGAATCTGTAATCGAGAGAAGAGGCAGGACGACCACTGAGGAAAGATCACAGACAGGAATGGTGAGTGTCTATTGTTAAACAAAGCTTATCTGTATTCTTTGATAGCACCTGACGTCACGGGCGGCCATGTTGGTCGAAAGAACCAGAGCGAAATAGTCTTTTGGGAATTTGACCATATTATTATGCAAAACTTGAGCTACACTTTTCTGTTGTTTTGGCACCAACATGGCCATCTTATCGCGTGAGTGCAATCAAAGAATGGTTTGGATTAATAGGCAATACTACACCCTGAGTCAGGGAGAGTGAGTGACTCGAGAATCTTGTACCTACACGATTTGTTCCTAAAGCGGTAGTGAACTAAAAAGGATCTTTTACCCTAAGTCTTTGCTCGCTAGAAAGCCTGGCGAAATTACGGAGAAGTCGAAGCTTTAAAAGTGTACTTGTGGCACAGAAAGGCAAAACGCTGCTTTGTTCGATCTGGGGTGACATAAAATTGTGTCAACTTTCGTCCGATAAATGTGGAATTTGTCTGTCTGAAGGACAGAGTAAAGCCTTGAAAACACACCGTAGGGCGCCATTTGTACCAGTTTCAGCGCTGGATCAGCGATATTGATTGGTTCTTTTACAACAAAAATGATGAGTGGAAAACAGGCCAACGTAAACGTAATTTGAAGCATAATCTCGGATTAGTGAAGTGCGTTCGACAGTGGCTTTAAAAGCAAAGGAGAAGGGTATGGAAAGAAGCACTCTTATAGGAACAAACTATCATGAGGTGCGCGATCGTCGTTTGCGCATGTGACGTATCAATGCACGTACTACGTGATTCAACATGGCAGACGAACGAAAAAAACCAACATTTGCCAAAGCTCACCTTATGCACAGGATACCCAAGATTAGAAATTGCGTTTTCCTGTTGTCAAACACAATAAATGATATCAAGATTTAGTCGCAAATCCGTCATTTCTTTTAATCATTATTCAGGTGAAGTTTTCTGTCATAATGGCATATGCTCGTAGCATGGGTATGCTGTGCGCTTTGGTCATCCTGTTCTCTGGTATCGGCGCCGAATCTTCAATCATTGTGTCACGCATATGGCTTGCAAAGTGGAGCTCGACCAATGTTACGTCGTCACAGCAGCGTGACACATTCCTTGGCCTCTACGGAGTAATGGGACTGGGTCAAGCTATCCTTATAAGTGTCATGAATGTAACCTTAGCCTACAGCGCAATGAAAGCCACCAAAAATCTTCACCAAGGACTTCTTATTAATATTATGCATCTCCCAATGCGGTTTTTTGAAAGTTCACCCCTCGGGCGAATCATGAATCGATTTTCTAAAGATGTCAATTCTGTTGATGACAAAGTACCCCGTTCTCTGGGAATGTTCCTGCGAACATTCTTGGCATCGTTGGGCACTGTGTTTGTGATCAGTTATTCCACGCCACTTTTTCTCACGTGCGTCTTGCCTTTGGGGACTTTGTACGTGTTTATTCAGGTACGTGTAATGGGTGTTGTGGCATTTTTTCTGAGAATCAGAGGATTTCTGGTTTTATATTTGCTAGGTCACGTCAAGATCAGATGTTTTAAATTTGAGAATGATTGACTTCATATTTTTGTAGAATCTCATTAATTTTGACTGATGGATGGATTGACGTAACCGGAAAGATTGACAGACCAGCCAGCGAGTGACTGACTCACGGATAGACCAGCCGATTAGCTCACTCACAGATTAAAAGACTGACTGACTAAGATGCTAACATGTTGACTGGCTGACTGTCAGACAAGCCAACTGCCTGACTAACAGAGAGGGGCCGGTTGCTCGTAGCATGGTTAGCGCTAACCTTTGGTTAATAGGTATTAAAACCTATAGGTTGCTGTGGTATTTAACACTGGTTAGCGCTAACCATGGTTCGAGCAACCCAGACCAGACTGAAAGACACAGAAAGACAGATTGACTGTCTAAATTGGAAAGGCTAATTGACAGACAGACAGACAGACAGACAGACAGACAGACAGGCCATCTAGCTGACTGAGATGGCTTACTAACCCACCGGTTTATTGAATGCTGTGACTGTTGAACAAATGACTGACCCATACTCTTCCTTGGTTGATTATCAATGCATTCACATTTTAGAGATTTTACATATCATCTTCGCGTCAATTGAGAAGAATCGAGTCGGTCAGCAGATCGCCGATCTACAGTCATTTTTTTGAAACCATAACTGGCACCAGTACCATCCGTGCTTTCTCGCAACAGCGAAGGTTCATTGTGGAGAATCAGTGGCGCTTAGATGAAGCACATGTGGCACACTATCCTGGGATCTGTGCATTCAGGTAAAATATTGAATTTTGAGCCAATAAAGTGAGCCGGCTATTCTGTGGTATCTTATGACAGTTCCGCAGTTTGCGCGGCCGTTTCAAATGTCTGAGAATTCGCATCCGAACCGGAAGCCCATCATTCGAGGAATCCTGGTTGGGCAACGGCCGGAAGTCGTTGTTGTCGCCGCTCTCCTAAATCTCCACACTACGGATGGCATCTTCTCTCTCAGAGACCACTGTGGTTTTTAAAATATATACAAATTACCGAATATAGGCAACGGCAATGTTGGAGCTTAGGACAAGCGAATTTCAAGCGGAAGTTCGATACTTTTACGCGACGAATATTCTGGGTACGCGACTCAAGACTCGTTGACATTCCTTTCTCCTGTGCGTTTTACTGATCCTGATTTCATATAATTTGAGTATTCTTTGTCTCTACAGATGGTTAGCTCTGCGTCTGGAATTTATAGGAGCTTCAATCTTGTTCTTCGCTGCTTTGTTTTCTGTTATTGGAAGGGATACTATAGCCCCTGGTCTGGTTGGGCTCTCTGTGGCGTATGCCTTACAGGTTGGTTTAAATGTTTAAAAAACGATTAAAAGCAAGGTGAACACACCGTAACACCAACCCGGTGTGGATATGTACATTTCCTTAATTGAACGCTTCCCTCAGGGTCTTTTCAGTGCCAATGAAACAAATTATTGAAACAAACGCAGTAAAACTTAAATAATCCAACTAAAAGATGCAGACCGGTGGGCTATTTTACAAGCACATTCGGGAAGTTGAAGGGGGACTTATCCGAACAACTTCAGCCAGTGGTCACATGAGAACTTGAACCCCAACCTCGTTCTCAGGGTCTCTCTTCTCTGCCTCCATTGCCGTCTCAACGACAGTGGAGGCAGAGAAGAGAGATCCTGGGAACGAGGTTGCTGAGGTTGCTTGAACCCGGGATCAATAGATTGAGACATCGTCGCCCCATCCGCTCGGCTACACTGCCTCCCTGAGTTAACTATAGTCACTTTTGAATTATTGTTATTTAATATTTAAGGTGGTTCTGAATCCTTTCCACAGTATTTTTTTAAACTTTGCAGAAAGATTCATTCTGGCATGCTGATTACATTTCAGAAAAAAGAGAATAGGGGTCACCAAGTTCGTTTTTGAGAACTGAGCAGCTAAAGCCAAAATAAAATATGGGGTGTTTTTGCAGGGCTTTCCTGTTGCCACGGTAACTTTTTACGTCACAAAAATGACCGAATCCTTTCCAGTAATAATTGGGTGTTTGATATGGTACCATAACATTGCTGTTAAGTGATGAAGTGTTGTATTGTCAATCCTTCTAATAAGAACGTTGCTTTCAAGGGTTGAAACTGTTTGAGCCACCTTAATAGTACAAATCTCGACGACGTCCGTATCGGTTTGTGTTCTTTTTAGATCACAGGCGTGTTAAATTGGATGGTGAGGCAATCTAGTGAACTGGAAACAAATATTGTTGCAGTGGAAAGAATCAAGGAGTATACAACTGTTACAAGAGAGGTTTGTAACCTCGACTAAACCAGTCTTGTATTTAAAATAATAATAATATCTCTGCAGATAGTACTCGCACTGTGATTGGTCAATTTAAGGGGCCGTACTTTACGGTACGGTTAAATTGTCTTTTCTTTTTGCTTTATCTAAAGGTCTAGAGACAATTATCTTACTTTTGTCGTTTTCTCGGGCAGTACTGTAAGTTAAGGTCCCTTTGGACAAAAAAACGCGGACCGTACAACTCACAGTACGGCGCTCGAACTCGGTTAGTATGATGAACGCAGAAGTAATGAAAACAATAGTCGAATCTCTGCTGAGGACCGGACGTGCATTGTTTAAATTTTTCTTGTTTACGAGTTTTCTCGTAGAATGTATCATGCTATTCACAAATCGACTTTAAAAAGTAAACGAATGTGTTTAACGTAGTGAAATGTGCAATTTTAAGCCTTTTGGCTCTGATAACGAGCGAGTTATTAGCCATCAAAACTAATAAATTCTTCGGTAGCAAAACCGCTGATGGCCCATACATTACTTGTAAAATTTCGAATTTTCAAAGCCTCATTACCGAGAGATTATGTGATAAATTTGCGCTCAAAGTTTCAGAGATTGCTTATTATGCAATGGACTTTCAACATTCAGTAATGATGTTTTGGCTGAACAAAGATTTCCCTATTGACTACTTGCACAATCCCATAACACACCTCTATTACCCCCCAAGACTTTTGCATAACCATTGTTTGCAATTTCTCCTGGGACATGAAAATGTCCCAAGAGAAGTCGAAAACAATGCCTATGCAGATTTTTAGCGGGTAAAAGAGGCGTATTATGGGATTTGTGCAAGTAGTAAATAACGCAAAACAAGTGCGAACTCATCATCATCGTCGTCGTCATTATTTCCATCATCATAAGTATCATCGTCATCGACGTTGTCATAATTATCATCGTTATCATCGTCATCATAATTATCATCATCATCATCGTCGTCGTCATTATTTTCATCATCATAAGTATCATCGTCATCGACGTTGTCATAATTATCATCGTTATCATCGTCGTCATAATCATCATCATCATCATCGTCGTCGTCATTATTTTCATCATCATAAGTATCATCGTCATCGACGTTGTCATAATTATCATCGTTATCATCGTCATCATAATTATCATCATCATCGTCGTCGTCGTCATTATTTTCATCATCATAAGTATCATCGTCATCGACGTTGTCATAATTATCATCGTTATCATCGTCATCATAATCATCATCATCATCATCGTCGTCGTCATTATTTTCATCATCATAAGTATCATCGTCATCGACGTTGTCATAATTATCATCGTTATCATCGTCATCATAATTATCATCATCATCATCGTCGTCGTCATTATTTTCATCATCATAAGTATCATCGTCATCGACGTTGTCATAATTATCATCGTTATCATCGTCATCATAATCATCATCATCATCATCGTCGTCGTCATTATTTTCATCATCATAAGTATCATCGTCATCGACGTTGTCATAATTATCATCGTTATCATCGTCATCATAATTATCATCATCATCGTCGTCGTCGTCATTATTTTCATCATCATAAGTATCATCGTCGTTGTCATAATTATCATCGTTATCATGGTCATCATAATTATCGTCATCATCATCGTCGTCGTCATTATTTTCATCATTATTTTCATAATCATAAGTATCATATATCATATCATATATCTTTCTTTACCTTCGGATTTTAGAGTAGCATGGTGTAGCTAATATCTCCGAGCATTTACCCTCCCAACCATGATACACCACAGAAGACAGACCACAACACCGGGAACTACATGCCCTACCTACCCACATGCCCTACCTTGTAATAATTATCATCGTTATCATCGTCATCATAATTATCATAATTATCATCATCATTATCATCATCGTCATCGTCGTCGTCGTCGTTATGGACTTCGTCGTCTCCTCGATCATCATCGTTGATATCGTACATCTTTCGATCTTTAGTTATCTAATAGCTCCATGCATTTACTCACTTTAGAATTACATACCGCTGGGTATACGAAAATACAATGATGCTTGATTTGTAGTTCTTCATCATCATCATAAAAATGTTTTATTATAACAGGCTGATTGGATAATTCCTTCTCACCGCCCCCCTGAGGAGTGGCCCAATCTTGGTAGGATAGAGATAGAAAATTTTGATCTGCGCTATAGAGAGCAGCTTCCTAGGGTACTGAAAGACTTGAATTGTGTCATCGATGTCAAGGAAAAGGTGAGTGTTTAGTGGCAGAAACGCAATTTAGGACTTTTTGGTCTTTTTATTAAGAGATGTCTGCTGCTTGCCTTTACATGGGACCCTTGTCGGCCTTCTGAATAAAGTTTGGTTTCTTGACTCAGTTTTAGCACCCCTGTATGAGATGGATATTTTGACTTGCTTATAAATAAGAGTCAGTTATGCTCCGTAACTTTGCTTGTTAATTAATTTCTTTCTTGCTATACTTTCAGATCGGCATTGTAGGACGCACAGGAGCTGGCAAATCCACTATGACATTAGCTTTGTTTCGTATCCTGGAGCGAGCTGGTGGGAGAATTGTCATAGATGGTATTGACATTGCAAAAATCGGACTCCAAGATCTTCGATCTAGACTCACCATAATCCCACAGGTAATGATAAAGGCACGTATAGCGTACACAAACGATAGCCGCAGTAAAGATCTGGGGAGAGCTTTAGGAAGGATATTTAAACATGGAGATTACTCCGGGATCTGCGATGTAGACTCAGTTTAGTCCCACAGGCACTTTAAGACGGTACAAGCCAAGGAGAACATAGTTAAAATTAAATTCTGGAGAGTAGGAATGATTTTATAGATGTGACGGGATCTAGAAGCTTCGTTTGCACCAAACAAGGCTGGTTCATTCATATACAAGTTGCTCGGAGAGTGGAAGTAGAGCATGGAAATTGTTGATACTTCGATTTTGTTAGTCTTGGTTAACTTATCAACCACCCCTTCCCCGTTATGGATCGCTTCAACAACTTTCCCTCCCTATAATGATATTCGGTCAATTGTTTCCCCACAGGACCCTGTGTTGTTTTCTGGATCTCTTCGTATGAACCTTGACCCGTTTGATAAACACACTGATGAAGAGCTGTGGAATGCGCTGGACGTGACGCATCTAAAGACGTTTGTTATAGGACTTGAAAAAGGACTTCAACACCCCATCCAAGAGAGCGGAGAAAATATGAGGTATCATTAACAAGGGAACAATTTGTGTCAGCAATTTCAGGGAGGAAGTGGGGAGGGGGTTGGGTTTGGAATGTTTAGTTTGCCAATTGTTATGACAACATCTACAGCAATAGAGCGGTTTTCAATTGAGTTTCCAAAGTAATTAGCGAATTGCTTTGGTTTTGCATTACTTTACTCAGTGATTGGTTCTCGCGCCACTTTTTCAGCCAATCAGAAGTGAAACCAAAACCAATCGTGGCTCGCGCGTGCACATTTTCCCGCGCTTTGTGTCGGCTGCGTGTAATTTCTTCGAGTTTTGATTGGATTACTGTATTGTCTCCGTCCTTTTTGATTGGCCAAAGGAATTACTTTGGTTTTGGTTTTACGACACTCGATTGAAACTCGCTCTAATCACCTTTGTTTGCACTCATTTTACATAAATTTCAGTAAAATGTAACGATCGTTGTGGTATGCGTATTCAGTAGCGTTTTCTTTGGAGATAGTTTTTGCCTGTTAAAGTGGTCATCTTAGAAAGATTTTATTTCGATGAAATTGTTTTCAATTTTATTAGATTCGAGATTTTCAATTGAATGCTCTTTGCTCGAGATATATGGTACAAAGCCTGCAACCAGAAAGGTTTGTGATGAAAAAACAAGCTGAAAAACTTCTGACACCGGAAACGATCAATTTTTTCGTGTTCAGGCTTTCTCAAAATACCACTGATCATTTCCTTGTTTTACTTAGCACACACTTGAGCATTCTTTTTTTCCGACAATGACTCTAGGGTATTCGGAAGAAATACGAGTGCTCCTAAAAGGACTCAAACCCAGGACCTTCCAGGTCCAAGTTCGGACCTGTACGAGACTATTCCATTAAACTAGGCCATTAAACTTTACTTTTTTTCATAGTGCTGGTCAGCGGCAGTTAGTGTGTTTAGCGCGTGCGCTGCTCCGTAAAAGCAAAATCCTTGTCCTCGATGAAGCCACAGCCGCGGTGGACCTGGAAACTGATGACCTCATTCAACAGACGATAAGGCGAGAGTTCGCTGACTGTACAGTGCTCACGATTGCTCACAGGCTCAATACCATCATGGACTGTGATCGGTAAGATTTTTCAGTACGTACTGAGATAAGTAAAACCCGTCGATTTGTGGTGTGGACATGGTATGGCCTGCAGAATCGCATAGTTATGTAGAATGTAATGTGTGCAGAATGACTAACGACACAAGTTAATTTATCTGGGTCAAGTAGTCCAGATTTTTCTGTAAGTCATTCTGTATACATAGCATTCCCCAAAATTATGTGATTCCGCAAACTCATGCCGCCTCTTTACCCGGCTAACAAGTCCCGCTGGCTGCAAGCTAAATGATCTCTCTTGGCGCACAGTTGAGGAGAATTGACTTTGTACGAGAAGTTAATATCTCAGTGTAATTAAAAAAGATTACGAAACATTAGGAATAGTTCAGTTTCAATAAATGGGTGCTTGGTGTAGAGTAGTTTAGCAAATGGTATATGGAGCCAGGAGAGGGGGAGTTTCTATGGAAACCGTGGTGCTGCATCGGTTTGAAGGGATAACACAAACATCAGCTTTTGAGTCAAGTTGCGCATTTCATCTCAGTGGGGAGTGAAATTGATCTTTTTGTATTTCATCCTAGGATCATGGTTCTAAAAGACGGATCAATCGAAGAGTTTGACTCACCATCAAAGCTGATATCGAAAAGGGGATTGTTCTACGTTATGGCTCAAGACGCTGGCCTGGCTTAGATCTATTAGTCTTTTAATAATGCGATTTTCAATGGAGTGTCGAAAAATCGCGCTTCATGATTTTTGCATTACCAGTCTGCGCGATTTGTTTAAATCTTGGCTAATGCTAATTTTCAGCCAATAAGAATTTAAAGCAAAATTAACTGCGAACTGCTCGCCGGTGTTTTCCCGCGTTTTCCCGCGTTCAGCAACAGCTACACGTATTTGCTGTGGTTTACTGTGGTTTATGATTGGCTGATTAAATTTCGCGCTTCTTTTTTGATCGACCAATAAAATTCCTTCGGTTTTACGACACTTCACTGCAAACCGTTTGTTTCAGCGAACTCGAATGAAAAAAAACAGCTATGAATTATGAAATTTGTAAACTGAAGATTTTCCTTTCGTTAAGGATAAAAAGGCATCGAAAATTAAGGGGTTGGTAAGGTAAATTGCCATTGTTAAGAGCTTCAAAAGCTGTTCTTCCGACTTTTTGTCTATAGAAAGAAAAGCTGTCGATAAAGAACTCCGTCGGTCTGAAAATCAGCTTTTGAATGTGTTTTTGTTGGTCTGTTTGACGTTCTATCACAATCGGTTCTAATTTGATCACCGGTTTCACTTGCAAGTCACGTAGCATCACAGATTCTTTGAAACTTGCTCGTTTCTTTATTTATTAGAAATTCTTTCACCCCCATGCAAAACTATGTCAAACGAAAGTTAAGAAAATGAAGAGGAGAAGAGTTTTTTCTGGAGTGTTGGGATAGCGGCGTGCCATTCCTATCCCTCAACCAACAAAAAAGCCTTATAAAAACTTGTTTAAGTCTTGCTTGTTATCCTCTGCAAATGAGCTTAAACATTGAAATTTTTCATTCAGAGTTTTATAATAAGGAAGAGCATGCTCTCCTCCTTTTTTACAAACACGAATCATGATATTTCCATTGTATCTTTTATTTAAACGCGAGATTTGAGAGAGTAATATATTTTGAATAAATGCAAAAGAATTTGATTTAGCTATGAAAAGTGACTTGTTCTTAGTTCCCGACGACGAAAAATGTTATTTCCCTCGTCTCTAAAATTGTACTACTGTGAGGCCCTGTGTCTCCAGGCTCTTCTTGGCTTTCAACACGGCGGCTCGCGGCTCGTCTGTTGAAAGTGGAGAAGACCCTGGGGACGAGGTTGACTTTGAGGATGGTTGAAATTATAAATAGACTTACGAATAGGGAGGTGCGACCCGGATTTTCAAAGTTCTACCCTATTTTAAATATATATAACTCCGTTTAATTTTCGGAAAATCCCGTGAATAATAATAGACCTTTTTGCAGATACGGCGGCCATTTTGATTTCTCTTGTTTCGAAAGACACTATGGGATGCTCAGGGGGCAAATTAATATGTATTTGCCCCCCATAATAGCTATTTGAAACAATAGAAATCAAAATGGAAGCCGTATCTGCAAAAAGGTATATTTAGCTCTATCGATATTAACCAGTTAAGTACCCAGTCCCTCGGTGCTTGTGCCGTGCACTCCAGAGGCAACATAACCGCTATTTGATATGCAATATGCAAATTTAAGACGGCTCCAACGACGAAGTTGTGGGATCGAAAGATTAATCGTAGCTTCCCTCCAGGCTTAAATAACGTTGGTATCTACTCCGTGTAGCCAATGGATTTGACATGAAACAATAGAGCATTAAAAGCAAGGTGAACACACCAAATCCACTGTGGCCATCACGTCACGTAAGCGCACAGCCATTTCATCTGGTTATAATGCGCTATTTAGCAACTATTCACCGAAGTGCAGGTGGCTAAAATATCCAGGTGAGATAATATAGCACAAAAAAAATGATCTTAACTCGTTTATTCCAGCAAAGATTACAAAATTTTCGGGAGCAAATTCCGCGCGAATTGCTCGGAGTTGAATAGCAAAGGATGTCCAGAGTTGGAGTAGCCAATCAGCGCGCGAGTTCAACGCTATCCACTGTTTTAGTATATGCGCTATGAAACAACAGGACCAAAGACCAAGGAATAAAAATACCTAAGCAAAGATTGTGCTCTACTGGCGAAGTAAGACGTGTAACTCATTACAATATTATTTAACCTTGAAGTGCCGACCTCCTATTCAAGCCATTTTTTAGTCTTCTAATTTATGCAATATTGAACTAAAGAGAAAAAAAATATAAATAATGACCGCTAAATATTAAAGTTTGTTTTCTTTGCTTGTTTCAAACAGCTAGAGATGAAATAAATATCTTACTAACAACGGCTTTAGACTTTCCCGTTCAATTTGGGAGAAAAACTCGGCCCCTTAGTTTTGGTGCGGCTCTTGAACTCATTTGCATTTGTTGGTGACCTTGCTTATTAATGAAAGCGAGGCTGGCATTGGCCTTGCATTGATTCAGACATGACTTCATTTTGTGCAATTTTTCGTGTACACCAGACCAGTTCGTGCTTTGATAAGGAAAGCAGAAAGGTTAGTATCTGATCAGTCACCGACAGCCTCTATTCCATGCATAGGCTATAATAGGTATAGTTTAAAACAACATTTATTTTAGTTTAACGAGCTTTAAGAGTAATCGCTAATATGCTTTATTTTCAGATAATAACCAAGAAGAGTTTAGCAGCGTTATTTTAATAACATCAAATAAGATACCAAGGAAAGTTAATCTCCTTCTGGAAGTGCGCCCTCATCATTATGTCCAGTGGTATTCACATGGCTGAAGTCTGTTTCATAAGTTGAACACCAAGATTCCTCGTCTACTGAGGTAACAAAATACAAACTCTAGTACTTTATGATTGAGGTACCTCAAGGTGCACGCTTTGCAATTCGAGCACGGTTCAGGTTCACAATAGTCTCCTTGAAGCCGTCATTTGGGATGTCACGCAACGCTCTGTCAAAGAGACTGCGAAGAGGGAGCATGGCGTGACATTTCAAACGATGACTGCGCAGGGTGCCGAATTCACAAAGCGCGTTATCAATATATTACCGCAGTGAATAATCAACAACTATTTACGTAATTGGAGGTGGCTAGTGGTGGTTACCGAGCCGCGAAGCCATGAAAAGTTGTTTCAGAATTTACTAGAACAGTGAGATAAGAAAGCAAAAAAAGTTGATTTTAATTCATTTATTCCTGAAACGACTATAATATTTTCGGGGGCAAATCCCGCGCAAGTTGCTCTGAGGTGAATAGCAAAGGATACTCGGAATTTGAATAGCCAATCAGAGCGCGCCTTCAACGCTATCCACTGTTTTAGTCTACTAATAAGGGTTATTTATGATTGCGTTCGACAATAAGAGAATGCATCCTAATCTATCAGTCTCTGGTTTATTAGTTTAGTCTGTGATACCAAATAATATAGACCCATCTTAAATGAAGATGCAAAAGTGTCAAATCGTTTGAACTGTAGCTCTTGCATCCCAAGGCTCATATTTTACATCTCCTTGTCTCAACTTACACTATTTACTCGATTTACAAAAGCCTTTACAAAAACACAAACCCTTTTCCTCGTATAGAATATTAACTGCCTTATTCAATAAAGACGAGATCTGGATCTGGTTTAGATTTAGCTTTGTCGACTGATTTGTTTCTATGGTACTATTCAAGTTGTTTAGAATAGAATGTTTTAAAGAAGCGACAAATTTTTAATTAGTCCCCGCATTTAATTGATTGCGCAATTAAATGCTGCCTTGATTGCGTGGCCACGGCCGGTTGTTTCAAACATTGAGCAATAGCATGGTTTATTTGGAATGTTCAGTCCGTTAACCAAAATATTCTTCTTTTGATAATGATTTATGAGTATCGACCGCCTCAGGCTAACTTTTGACACTCATTGAGGCTGCCATTGGACACAGACGGGGTTCCTTCTTAACGCAGTCAGGGTAGCCGGGATAGGAAGTGTGAGACCTCTCTTCCCATTCGTAGTCTTAAGGTGTAGTCTCACGTGCCAGGAATACGATGAAGACATGGGTAGCAAGATGTTGGATATCCTACAGAGCGCTTAATTTGAGGCCAAGGAAAGACCTTGAGGGACAATCATGAGCACCAACTGGAGGATCCACCTACTGGGTAATGGCTGGGCACAACCGACCACTTGGTGGTTCTGCGGGGAGAAAGGAAACGGGAAACTACGTCAACATGTTACCTTGACAAGTATCATAGCAACCATAGAACGAGTGATCAAGGAAACGATGCAAAGGAGATCACTGCGGCGAGGGTGGGGGTGGGGGTGGGGGGTTAGGGGTGAGGGTGCAACAGGGCTTCCTATGTCACCGTTGTGCGAAATCCATTTGAAGGAATACTACAGATAGCTATTTAGAATTTCCTAAGCTTAATAAGACCTGAGGAAATGGAGAACGCCTAGAACGAAATGGAGAGGAAGGAGATTAACGTTCTGGGAATGACAGAAGTGAGGTATAAAGGAAGTGCAGAAGTAAAGGATGGAGATTATGTAGTTATTGTGATTCTGGAAGCTTAAGGGATCTGGTCTGGTCATGCTAACTACAGATGCTGCAGTCGAAAAGGTATGCGAACAACTGGAGGAAATCAGTCAATCAATCAATCAACTTTATTTAAA
>OX421454.1:2228316-2245816 GCA_949126865.1 Montipora capitata | reverse complement strand
GGTTTTCTACTGATTGGCTGTTTTGTGGACGTAAGTTTTGTTTATGTTTTAAAAGTTCGTAACTAATCAAATAAGCTGACGCGCTTGTGGTTAACTAGCTCAGAAGTTTCGAACTGTCAGCGCATTAACACAAGGCATTAAGTTTGTAAGCTACACTTAAATTGGAGGATTAATTAAGTTAAAGTAGTTAATACACGGATTAATAGATTTTGTTTGCAAAGTTAACGCCAAACCGTACTGCGCACGCGTTAAGGTAAAATACCACATACTGGTACTGGTGGTTTTCATCCCACAAGTGCGCGGCAGTAATCTTTGATGCTATATAATAACCGAGCCAAACATAGGTTAAGACGGGTTACAAGGCGGTAATGCCTGTAGCCTGTTGTGGGGTAGGGTGAAAAGGCGGTAATGCCTGTGGGGGAGGAGTGTTAACAGGCGGTAAGGTGGTAATACCTGTAGCCTGTGGAGGGGTAGGGTTAAAAGGTGGTAATGCCTGTAGGGATGTTAGGTTAATAGGTGGCGAGGTGGTAATACCTGTAGCCTGTTGAGGGGTTGGGTTAAAAGGCAATAATTCCTGTTGGGGTGTAGGGTGTCTTTTGTCTGTAATGTGTTTGTTGGGTTGTAAGACGCTACGGTAGAGTGCCTGAAGGTGGAGTTTTTTGCTCAATCTGTCGTTTTTGTAGCATAACTTCGTATAGCGAAACTCCGGGAGAGAGAGAAAGAGTTAAATGAAAGAGAAGAAAAGCCACTTCGAATTAAACAATGTTATCCAGGAAAATAAATTTCCAACATGCAATATTCAAATTGCAATATTCAAATATGCAAATTTCCAATTTGCAATATGTCAATATTGCGGGAATTAGTGCTGCATTTTTGAATTGGGGCGTTTTTTTCCTGAACGAAGCTTTAATGGTTAAGTATTTTCCCGTAAAAAATTCACTCCCAAGCATTTGCTGCCCCTCATTCGAACAGACTTAAATCTGACCATAAAATGTCTTTATGTTTACCCTATAAACAAATGTCTTTCCATACGCCGACGCCTTTTTAATAAAGAATAAACGTGAAATTGTAATCTCGCTTTGCAAAGTCACGTTTGATAAATTTAGCAAATACGAGAGAAAATGTGAAGGTTTCTCCTTTTAAAGCGCTTAGTTAACAAATGTTTTCCCGGATAAAAATGCCGAGGACTTGTTGGTTAAAAGCCGCAGTGTCGCGATGTATTGGAAAAAGTGATATCGTTTCATGTTCTAACAAACAATGCATCGTTCAATATGATATACTGACAACGCCGAATTTATTTTTTTAGGAACATTGCAGGTGGCGTTTATTGGACTAAAGCTCGTCTGGTCTGAAATAATCATGGATTCTGCTTCCTTTTTCCTGGTAACGAATGCAGTTTAAAACGACTATTTATGTTATGAAAACGTTTGTACGTAGACAGTAGTTAAATTTGATTTCGTATCAAGAACGCTTTAATCATGAGTTGTTTGTCACAGCATATGCTATTGTGTTTATGAAGTCCCAGTGGAAGTTACCATAATGGCCGCCGTGACGTCATTCTCGTTATTGTTTTTTGGCCCAGCACCATTGCTGCGTCCTTTGTGACTTGGAACAGTCTTCTTTCATAATGCAATCAAATTAATATTCTTTTGTCTTCAATAGTGCTCATACAAAAACTGTTAGCCTTGCCAATATGGCCACCATGACGTAATAATACAAGAAACAAAAACAATCAACAATACCAAACCAAAATTAACTGTTTATTAAACAATAGTTGCCATATTGTCTCTGCACGGTAGCTCCATTGTGTCTTTCTATTGAACTAGGACGATTTTGTCATTGTGTTTTGCTCTAGGCTCTTTTGTTGAATCCTTTGTGATACTACTCTGATTTGGCCCATTCTCTTTTCATAATGGCGTCCAGTTTAAATTTTCTTTTGTCCTAATGCTAATATGATCTTCACTTCTTGCCAATATGGCCGTCATTCCTTTGTTCCGATACGCCATTGTTGTCGCCGTGACGTCACATCCATTCACTTCATTCGGTCCCAGGTGACTTAAAACAAAAGAAGGAATTATACATATGCAAATTTCAATGACATACAAACAATGGCTGTTCTATTGTTATATTCTATTGGACTTGGACGTTTTCTCTATTGTTTTCGCGCTGGTTTCCTTTGTTATGATCATTGTGATGTTGCTTAAATATCAGTAAATATGAAGCTTGAACATCTCAATTACAATAAGGATGATAAATTAACACAAACAAATGTACAATAAATACAGAAATAATTTTGTAAACATGTTGAGTCAGAAATAGCTACGATCTTAGAACTTGAGTTCATTGATATCAACAATTTTCATCTTGTTTTGACAGTTGCCGTTCGACCTCTGACATTCTCCGCGGAAACCATAAAGGATAAAGAATGAACAATTTTAGAGTCTAATTTGGACGGAGAAACCTTGTCCAGCTCCGATGGCTTTTTAGCGGTAAGAAGCGAACGCTTTTATTTGAGTATTTTATGGGGATTTGTGTTAGTTCAGCCATTTCCTTTGTAAAATTAGCAATATTGGGCAGGAAACAAATTCAACCAATCAGATTGCACGATTTGGGTCACGTGATCGAAACTGACCAATCAGAAGGCTGTAATGTTTATTTACAACCACGGATCAGTAAAAAATAGGCCTGAAAAATTCAAGCGCTCTGATTGGCCAATTTTGATCACGTGACCTTAAATTTAAAGAATGCTGTAACCTGATTGGTTGATTTTGCTTCTTGCTATTAAAAAAAAAACCAAAAAAGAAAAAAAAAATTAAAAATTATTTTCCCCCTCATTCTTTCTTTCTCTTTTCCCCTTCTCCTCTATTATCATCTTCCCCCTTCTCTACCCTTCCCTTCGTATCACCTCCCCCTTATCATGCATCCTCCGATTTATTATCCCCCCCCGTTATGTTATCGTCTCTCGGTATGTTATTGTCCTCCCGTATGTTACTTCCCCCCGTTTGCCGTGCCTTACTATTATCACTTCTCACCTTATTCGTGGCCGAGTTGTCTTTCTACTTACCATTTATGACTCCAACTTACCTTAGCGCGGATTCGAACCTGCGACCTCTCGCACTGAAGTCTGATACACTACCAACTGTGCCAACCAGACAACTCTGAAATAGCTAGGAAAAATTTGAGTACTAGTTGTTAAAGAAGATTTTATAGTGTTCTTTTCAAGGTTTAAAACGGAAAAAATGCGACTGCGAGTAACTCCCGTTCGTTTTATTTTACGTTTTATTTCCGTTACCTCGGGTAATAAACTAAAGCAAACAGAAGAAAATATCTTTCTCCAGTACAGGATGAGGATCCGAGCCTCGTCATCAAAACGAGGCCTTATGTAAATGAAGGTCATTCAAATGCAAATGAAGCAAGTTTCTGTGACAACAAGTATGAATCAGGGTTCACGATGCAATGGATTGAATGTATCTTTGTTTTGTGCACAACAGCGACTGTTTTTCACAGTACAAGAGGAAGATGGGGAGGATTTCGCTTCTGCTTGTGAAGAACCAATTGTTTGACTTTACCTTTTGCTATATTTTTCGGTTTGTAAAGTGAATAAAGAGGACACCAAACAGTTGTTGTTTCATTGCTTTATTCTAGTGGCACAGCCATAGCCATTGTCATTCACCATAAAAAAAACTACGTCAGCAAGATGATATGACATCTGCTTTATCTGACATTTTAAGCAGTTACTTTACATTATACAAGTTATGTCACGCGTGATTTTTAGATCGAAGACTCAAATTTTGAAACGTGCTTGTGTTTTCTAAGCTTATCGAAAGTTTAAGTTTCAGATAAAAAGGTACAGTTCTTTGAATAGTTAAATATGCGTATGCGCGGAAGGTAACGCGCACGTTTCCCGCAAAACGCACACCCCTCTTTACCTTGACGAATGACGCGAAGCGTAAGTTCCAAGACATCGTATAGGGCCGCTCTCGCTTGGAGAATTACAAATGTAGTTTTCAGTGTGAACCTTAACTCAGATTAAGTTCTTTAGCCGTTCAGAGAGATTTTCGAGAAAAATCACAAGAGAAATCAACACTACTGAAAGGTCACAAGCAGCACAGCTGGACTGCGTCGTCTGCTTCGCACTTACAACACGAAAACAAGAAAGAAAGCAAGCCCAGGCGCAGGCGCAGTTCAAGTCATTTTTCAAAATGGTGGGCGAGGCTGACGCCATGTTTGTCTCAACTTCAACCGGGGTGGAATGGAACTGGTATTGTTACCTCGAATTTCGTTAGGTTTTCATTTACATGTGCATGGGTTTGCCTCGCATGCGTGAATCAGGGGGACACCCTGTAGCTTTCCAGACGGGGTATGGTATTGTAGAACGAAACAATAAATACAACAGAAATAATAAAAAAGAAGCCACATGTCAGAGGTACAAATGAAAATAGCAGTCTGGAATTACAGGATTATTAATCGAATCAGGCTCAAGTACGAGAGCGAGTGACCGACTAGGTTGGCTGTTCATCTACTAAAACGAAAATATATAGCTATTTCTAAGAGTAGATTATGTCCTCAATTGGCAGCTTGTTCTGTGTCATTCGCCGTTTCTTCAGCTTCTAATACAAGTCTGCTCAGCTCCCCTGCGCTGTAACCCAATAGATTTTTTAGGTCGCACACAAACTTGTAGACAAACCTACGAGATATAAACAGGATTAATACTCATACCAGATACAACCGACAACGCAATAAGAGTGTTTCCAGTGATACTGCTTGTAGAATGGCATTTTCTGAACTTGGAGTTTTCTTTGTAAAAATACCTAACCATCTTTGGTGAATTAAATAGGGACATTGCAAAACGATGACGTCTGAGACAACGACTACAGTAACAAAGATAGCGATTACTTAAACAAAGTTCAGCTGGCCTTACATGCACTAATTTGCGCTCCAAATCATCTTCATTTTTGCAAACCTGGCCTCGGTTGTTCAAAAGATGTATCACGCTATCCACCGGATAAATCACTATCCAGCGGATAAGCACCAGCAAAACCAATTGACTTATCCAGTGGATAGTGATTTATCCAATGGATAGCGCTATCCACCCCAGTTCGAATAACCAGGGCCTGGTATATAAAGGTTGTTTAAAACAGAGTCGAGAAGGCAAGAAGCAGAGAAGAAATGAATTTTCCACTTCCAACAACGCACTTCAAAAATGTTCTGGAGGTTATAAGATTGCTGAAAACTGGATTTTAAGTTGGACTTTTAAATTGTTGATATAAATTTGTTTCAATAAACGACTCATAATCTTCAATTCTACCGTTTATAACCCTTGACGAACTTCTTTATCTCCAGGGCTTTTATGAAGAAGTTTACATTAGATAAAGGTCTCCTAACTATTTTATTCCAATAAAGTGCTCTTCTTTGTAGTCGGTATCGATGCCATAATCACCCTGCGTCTTTGACACCCCACAATTTCTTGTCCCATGGCTTGTCTTTAAAAAAAGGTTTAATTAAGTGAAGTAGACCTGACATTGACGTTTCGACAACCTGAGCGGAAGTCACCTTCAGAGTCAAGTGATTTGTGTAACGTCAGCAGATGGTATAAACACTCTGGTCGTTAATGTGATTGGTCAAATAAATCGTGATGGTATCGGTCGACTGTCAGTTAAGCCTAGATGTCATTGGCTGTCAAGACAACGTTCAACGATTAGGCCTTTGGATGTGAAGATTTCTGAAGAATATTAGGCTTTATTAGATCGTAGTTTTACTAATCGATTTTTTTTACCTATAGGCAACATCAACGAAATTTGCACTATCATAAGTTTTTCGCGTATATTCCATCTCGTTCATATTGTACAATATGGGCGAAGTATTCTAATAAATGTATCGGTGCGAACGGCTTGAAGTAAGGCTAGAACGAAAGATCCCCTGTGGTACGCTTACGTTGTCACCCAAACCTTAATTGGCAATTTGACGTTGTTGCATTCGTAGAGGCAACATCGTAACATCGTTCCCAGGCTTTCCTCCGCTGAGAGTTGCGCCCGGCCAAATATAGGCGGAGAAAAGCCCTGAGAACGAGGTTGCAGAGGGCGGTAAAGAAATGTACTAAAATGCAAGCCGCACGTGCAGCACCAGATTTCATTTTCCTCTTTTAATAAATAATATTGTTTTGTGTCATGCATTGCTATCTCTGTTACAATCCTTTCATTGCCTCAATTTCTCTTTGGAGTATTTTGTGAGTCTAGTAAGAAAACCGAGAAGGGGAATGGGGGATGACAGCAGCACCCAAAATAAAATAAACATACAGGATGGGAAACCAGTTGCTTAGCCACGGGCAAAAGACCAACAGGCATTGATACTTCAACCTCCCTTCCCTGGGATAGCAATAAGCTCAAAGTGAGCTCTTGCTACAGATAACGGGGTAACCACCAGTATTGTTATATAGCTGTTGTTTTTCCCCCAGCAGCCAGCACTCTCATTGGTTACTTCGAGGTCACATGGCATCTAACAATAAAACTGTTTCCCGCCAAAAGTCCCTGAGCGGGCAACAGTGCAAAATCTATGACGTCACTGTTACCCGCGAATGTTGACCGACGATCACCGTTGTCGTTACCATTGCACGTTTTTCTTTTTGTGCTATATAACAAATCACTTAATGACTGGTCCCTCGGGAAACAGTTCATTTTGTTCCCCTCGAATTTCAAGGTTTGCCTCGGCTGCGCCTCGGGGAAACAAATTGAACTGTTTCCCTCGGGACCAGTCATTAGTCATTTTTCACAAACCTCTTTCCGTGCACTTTATGTATCATATCTCCGTCGTAGTAATACCGCAAAGCTCTGCTTAGTTTTTCATAGTTCATGGCAGGTTTGTTCTTTCTCCTTCCCCACTGCTGTGCAACTTGCTCTGGATCATTGAGTTTAAACTCGCCGTTCTCTCCAACCCACATAATCAGATGGCGACTGTCTCGGTCGGTTAAAAGCTCCAACAGGAATTGCCACAGTTGAATCTGTCCATTGTTACCTACGGTACCAAATTAGGAAGCAATTCAAACACTGACAGGTCTTTTCCCAATTTTAATTCTCTAAACGCAAAAATCCACAATTCTTTCAGTTTTTCTAAGCTTAAATCTCTTTAACTTTCCAAATAAGTCAAAATTATGATTTTTCCCTACTGCGCTCTATCCTCTGATTGGCTAAGAATATTTTATCTTTTTTTAATTAATTAGTTAATTTTTTATACTTACATGTATACCTACACCATACTGACTACTTAACTACACTTTACACTACTTGTACTTGCACTACCTACAATAATTTACAATACAATTACACGAATCAAAATACAATTGGTCTACTTATCATATCATGAACGAAAGGTAGGAGTGATCCTCGCACTTAAGGAGATTCAAACCAGTTTTAACGCTATACTATTTGGAAGGATTGAATCTACCAAACTTTTTCACTTAATGGTAACATGTTATGATGCCATATGAAACACCCAATAGATGCTTAAAGACATGTACTCGACGTAACGGGTTGCCATGGCAACAAAAGAGTCATCTAAAAACAGCCTATATTTTGTCTTTACACGCGTATATCTCAAAAGCGAACACGGTGACCACCATTTTTTATTGCTGGAGAGTGATAACAACGCTAGGATAAAACGTTTTGCAATGTTTAAAAAATTTCTCTGCAGCAGACTCATAGACACCTTAACAAGTGAAAAATTTTAAGGTTCCTCTAGATCCGCTCCAGAAAATTTTTTTAAACTTTGCAGAGAGTTTCATCTTAGCCTGCTAATCACTTTTCAGAAATAAAAAATGGGGGTCACCAAGTTTGTTTTTGAGATGTAAGCGCTTAAACATAAAATATAGGGCGTTTCTAGATGGTTCTTTGTTGCCATGGTAATTTATTTCGTCACATTAATATAAGAACCTTGTTAAGCAATTATTGGTGTTTAATATAGTACCATGGCATTGCCATTAAGTGAAACAGTGTTGTAGAGTTAACCTTTCTAATAACACATTCCGTCTAAATTAGAAATTATTGAACTGGTTTGAGCCACTTTAAGGACGGTGCATACTAATTCAAAGGTATTTTTGCCCCGATTTACGATTATGCAGGAAAGGTAGATCTTCCCAAGTGTTATTGAAATCCAAAAAGAAAATTGGGGGTAACCACGCATTTTTCAAAAAGATAATTCATGAACAATATTTGTATAAAGCTCTAAAATACAAAGCAATGTATGGCGTTCTTTCTCTAATTGAAGCTCAATTATCTCTAAAGAATGCACGGTTACCCCCAATTTTCTCTTTGGATACCAATAGTACTTACTAAGATCTACTTTCTCTGCATAATTTTAAACCGCGCAAAAATATCCCAGCATTAGTAAGCATCACCGATAGGAAATCCGAGTATCTGGAGATGCGCAGAACGTATGCGCAATAACAATAGTAGGCAGCGTCCTTAACTGGAGAATTTTACAGAAACTGAAAAATTCAGGATGCTTCAATGGGATTCGAACCCATGCCCTCTGCGATGCAAGCGCAATGCTCGACCAACTGAGCTACTGTTGGGCTCATGTGCTCCCGTAAAGGACTCAATGAATGAAATACCATATCACAAATGTCCTTCCACTGACGTTTCTGTATTATGAGTCTGTCTCCTACTTGATGCATGATGTCAATAATATTAACACACGTTTAAACATCTTAAAATTCTTTCAAAAATTATCCGTCGTCCACTCATCGACACTCATACAACACGAGATCCTCCACCTCTGGAAAATTTTATGTCCAAAGCTCTAGATTAGGAATATAAAAGCGTTCCTTTTCCCGATTTGACGTAATTTGTGGAATGAGATACCCCAACGTGTTAGAGCTTTAACGACGAAAGCTTACAAAAGAGAAATTCCTGGAATCCTTTTTTAAAATATTGATAAACGAAAATGACTACATTGAAACGTCTACAATTGTAAAGAAAGTAGGATTAGTCAAATAGCTACTTTTTTTTCCTACGCACTGCCACCTGCTGTTGTTCATATATTCTGTTCCTTCCGTCGTTTGTTTATCTATTCTTTCACTTGTATCGTTCTCCCGGTTTTATTGGTATTTATAACTCATCCTTAAGTAAACTGTAAGTCTGGCCCGCCTAGATCAGCTCACGCTACTTGCGGGTCAGTCATATTCTCTAAATTTTTGTATCAATAAAGTAAATATTGTTGTTGTATCATGTCTTTATTTACCCTCAAATTTTAGAGTAGCTTGGTGTAGCGAATATCTCCGAGCATTTACCCTCCCATCTATTATATATACTACAGAGGTCAGACCACAACACCGGGAGCGCCATGCCCTACTCTTTACGAACAGTGTGTGCGTTTTTTACGTCCCACAGGGTTATGAATATTGTTCAAAGGGTTGTGGGACGGGGCCTTCAGTTCATGGTCCTTATCCCAGAAGACTAGAGAATCTAACCACTTGCAGATGTCATCATGTAACGCAACACTTTCTCCTCAGTCATTTAACCCATTGACTCTCAGGGGTCCCCATTGAAGAGTAAAATCATCTGGCGTTAGACAAAGTAAAATACTAAGTATGGCTGTTCAGGCCGGCTTAGGAGTCAAAAGGGTTAATTAAAGATCCCTAGTGCATTGGTTTGTTTGTTTGTTTGTTTGTTATTCATTTGTTTGAGCAGGTTGAAGTTTGACTTATATTAACGACAGCTATTCAGCTGATGTGGACCTGCTATACCCACCCACCGACCCATATACACACAGAGGACAGCCACAACACTGGGAACTTCATCCCCTACTCTTCTCGAATAGTGTGTGGCTTCTTTAACGTCCCACAGGAAACTAATGAACATGGAAGATATTTGTGAGACGGGGCCTACGGCTTATAGTCCTTATCCGAGAAGACTTGAAAGTCTAACCATTTGCGGGTGTAAAGGCAGCACTTTCTCCTCATTTATTTAAAGACCCTGAGTGTTGGTCCGGCCGGAGTCGAACTCACGACCTCCCGCATGGCCGTCCGGTGCTCAACTAACTGAGCCACCGGTCGGAGTTTTGATTCTGCGACCTCCCGAACAGTAGTCTGATGCTCAAGCAACTGAGCCAACCCGTCGGTGGTTGTGGCAGTACTGGCTTTCTTTAGTTGAAGTGGTTATTATACTGCATATGAATAACTAAGAGAACATCCTCCCTCTTAAAAGCTCATTTTTGTTTCTTCCCATTTTAAGGCTGACTTCACTTCGTCAAAATGATAATTTTCTCTATTTTACCTGATCGGTTTCCTGGACAAGGCTTTCCGTCAATACTCTTGGCTTTTTCTTCATCATCTCCACTCACAGCATCTAATGTAAATTTAATGAAGAAATAAACGAGTACGGCTTTGGTTCAACAAGTCCTTACACCATTGGCCCAACAAAGCTGGGCAAATGTTGGACGGATAGGTTTGAACTGACCAAACAGAGTGACGAAGTGCTGCGGAAATGAAAAACAATTTTAAGGAAATGCCATTGAAAGTAATGAGGATTTTGTTGAAGTCCACTGGGAGTTGCTGGGTCAAAAGTCTGACCAGGTTCAAACTTCGCCTAAGAACTCTAAATGTGATTTAACATACAGTAGCCAACAATGATCAGACCTTTTCACAAGAATACTATACTTCGCCAACAAATTATTAGTGTTATGCCCATGTGCTAAGAGCCTACAAAAGTAATGAGATGACAGCATGCTAAGGCATATCAACTGTTTTCGTGATGATCAGCACTCTCAGGTATTCATAAAACATCTATTCAGTGATTCGTAGATAAATTCTCACTCATTCCCAAATAAACTTTTACCTGTAGTGGGAGGACATTTCACTTCAGCAGGACTGTTCTGAGGTGAAGTACTGACGATCTTTGCTGTCACATCAGGGGAAATGCCTGCTAAACCTTTACAAAAAAAATGAAAGAAATAGCATAAAATATTAGAGTTTTAATGTTGGCAATGATAATAATGAAGAAATTGATGTATTAAAAAGAGTAAAAGAAATTAAGACGGCTGGGAATCAAAAATGTAACTGCAAGATAGAACTTTTTTTGTGATTGTTCCTTTTTGTTCACAATGTCCAACATGGGTGAGATATCCTACAACTGGCTAGAAAATGAATCTGTTGCACCCTAAAAACACGACATTGTCATGGGGAAGAACTTAGTGAATAAGAAGGGTAGAAGACTGATTGGACCGTAAAAAACATTATTGTTATGAAAATGAGCATATCATTATTATTGAATTTGAGAAAAATTTTTTCTCAAAGTTAGTGTTTTCTTTTAGTGGACCTTTATGGTCAATGTAAAGCTTACCTTTCAAGGAAAACGATGTCTGAACTTGTGAGAGATCCATCAAGGATGGTTCATCTTTCATGGAAGAATTGTCACCACCTAGTATTTTAATACCAATTTAAAAACTCATTAATAATTCATGAGCCTAACAGCCTATCAAAACACCGATAAAACGTGACATGTATGAGCTTTATATCCTAATAAAACACTCCTCGTTAGTATTCTCTGTAAAGAATACTAATAGGGTATAGCTTGTTTTTCTTGTATGCTAATATTCACCTCTCACAATTTGAACCATTGTTTTGGGACCAGAGGGACATGCTCTTTGTGGAATGTTTTTTAAGCCGTTCAAAAAACTCGCAGCAAGTGTTTTATCGGGTCTAAAAACACTCGGCTACGTCTTGTGTTTTAAAAACCCGATAAAACACTGCTACTCATTTTTTAAACATTACTAAATATTATAAGATGCCTTAACTTCCATAGCTGTAAAATAATAAAGCATTTTAATGTCTTTATTTAGTTAGCCATTTTTATACTACTGCCCACTTAAAACATGGTCAGCTGTTCCACATGTCCACTGAACACCATTTTTTAGTAAAGTTACTCTAAATGCCCACCTTCCACCTGACAGACTTTTCAACCATTTGTTTTTGTTATGGAAATTCGCATTGCTTATCATAGCAACCTGATTGGATGAATTTCAGCTTTGGGGGGACTTTTATATAAGAAAATTGTTCCACGGCTCGCAATGCCTGTCGGTTGAAGGTGGGCCTTGTTAAATAATCACGTAGGATGAGTTGAAGAACAGAGCGAACCAGGTTTTCACTTGTAGACTTAAAATGTAATGAAAACCTGAAAGGATTGAAACAGATTTCAAGCACATAAACTCCACACGCAATTTGATTTTAGGCTGAGGGAGACGCTTTTCGACTAATATAACTAGTGTCGAGGTCGACACGGTTGCAACCCTGACTGGGTCCCTTTAATTGAATTGTTTTTTCTTGCATGATTTAAAGTTCTCAAAGTACACTAAAATTGCTTTAATTTTTTTCAATTAAATAAAATTGGGAAAATCCCTGGCTATAAGTAACAGTGTGCCTCTTAATGTAGATTAGTAAGAGGTATGTACTTGAAACTCAGGCAAACTGTATAATAAAATCCCAATAATTATTATTTTCGTCAGTTGTCTTGTGAGGGATTTCAATCAAAATATACATTTGAGACACAAATCAAGACAATTTATTTCTATTCAAGTGCTGCGTTACGAACTCATTAAATGTTTTATACAGCACCAAAACAACCTGACAATAATTGCCTCTGGAGAAAATCAGAATAAAGTCTGGACTGCAAGCCATCACTGAGAAGGGTGAAGATGATGGACTTAGACACACAGTACAATGAGGTGGGGGGTGGAGGACGTTATTGCTTGGTTTTAGGAGAAATATTTACCAACCATTTTTAATTACTGAAATCTGCTGTCCTTGTGTACCATCTGTAACACCAAAAAGACAGTAAGGTGATGCAATGAAATGACAAAATCTAATACACAATCAGAAATATTCTTCTCTTCCTGCTCCAGAATCACTGGATTAATTTCCTGAACCCAGAGCAAAATAAAAAGTTCTGTCCACCAAAAGTAACACGTCCAAAGGTCACATAAGGGAGTTGATTGAGACCTGCTTACCACTGAAGCCCTCTTTAAATAGAGTCAATAGCTTTGAATTAGCCAACATGTACGATATGATTTTAGTGCCCTTCAAAAACCTAAGTCAAAATGACATTAACAGTCACATTTTATGGTGGGTGATGAAGTTTGAATAATTGATTGAGTTACACTTTTAATTTACACCTTCATTTTTGTGCTCTGGGTTCAGGAAATAATAATAATAATTTTACGTTACTATTTTATAATTTCTAAACTGGTAAACCACAGACTGAGATAAAATGAAAAAGGAATGAAGTTAGCAAAATGGGTTACAATGACATGCCTAATTTCAAAGGAGATTGTTTAGAGGCTGAGATTAATAACTCACTTTCAGCGCTTGCGGCACAACTGATAACTGGCACTTGCTGAGATGCTGTCTCCTGCACTTGCATCATTTTGGATGCATTGACTGAAACATACAATGTACATTTACAGGACTGGTGTGACTTGTCAGAGAAGCCCTATGACCAGTACACTGAGATTTCTTGGCATGAAACTGATAAAACTATACAAGGAATTTACCAAAAATGCTTTCCAAACAGAATTCACATATTGCCATTGGAATGTGTTTAGGTTGTTCACAGTGGTACATGCATGTTTTTTCCTTCATCACAAATGCAGATTGACTGTGGAAACAGCGCAAGCCTTTACTAACACTAACCTTACATGTATGCCTAAAATGATGTTTAGAGGTAGAGATATTTCAATCATTTTACTATAGCACAATATTTTGTATGTAAAACGCCAATGAACTGGATGTATACAAAACATGGACCCCAGATCCATGGACCACCCCTGTGGACCCGGCCCATGGACCCCTTCGTGGACTCGATCCATGGACTACCCCTGTGGACCACCCCTCATTTTGTAAAGTTACAAGCAGAAAAATCTTTAGACAAAAGAGGGAAGTGATCTTCACAATTATCTGGACAATTTTAAGCAATTGTCTCTAATTATAGACACCTGAAAATTTCAGGCGACTTTAACAGGCTTCAAACCCATTACTTCTGCGATGCCGGGGCAATGCTCTACCAGTGTTCCAGATAAGAGTCGGGTCTCGGGTCAATAACCCCACAAAGAAGGCTTCCCGTCCCGACAGATGAATGTGTGAGCCAAAGGGCCACTGCTGGCACGACGTCTGGGTGACCCATCAAATGGTCTACATAACTCCCCACTTGAAAAAATTAACTGGATCGCTGCTCTACCAACTGAGCTTCGAAGCCACTCAGTTGGGCGCACATCAATTTGTTGGGCTCATTTGTTCTGGTGAAGGACTCGATGGCTGTGTTGCAAAGTGGGACGGGAATGCGGGGACAGGGGAAGTGGGGACATGGGTACTCGAGGACGTGGGGACTCGGGGAGGTGGGGACTTAGGGATGTGGGGACGGGCGGACGCGGGGACTCAGGGACATTGGGACTAGGGAAAGTAGCAACGCATTTTCGAAGTAAAGAATTTCAGAAATGGGAGAACATCTCAACGTAAAAAGAAGGTTGAAATGCTTACATGTATGTTATTTTGCAAAAATGATCATCTGTATGCTTTTTAAGTAGTAGCTAAATACACAGTGAAATTCAAAAATTGGATCCTCGAAAAGTCATTCTCGCCACCCGTCACAGGGCTCGACTGTAAAACAAAGCAGAAGACCTAATGGAACATTGCTGACACTTAAGCTGAAATTTCATGATGCAGCATTTGTTGTTGTTGTTGCACAAAAACTTGAGCCTTAATTATGACTTCTTCTCTGTAATTGATGTTTGTATACCGTGCCATTGTCCTTGTTGGAGGCACTGTGACTGTGCTTGACTGTTCAATTTGTTACCTTTGATGAAAAATTTGGGTTGTCACTGAAAATGTCGAAAATGTTTGTCATCACAGGGCCAGAAGGCCCGGGAAGGGGGGTACTGCCACATATGGGCTATTTAGGTACGTGCCACTGTGAAGGATATGGTTTTCAAGCAGTTTACTCTAGCATAGGGTACATAAATCAGAGAGTTTGGGTCTAGAATAAGGGATAATTTATTACAAAACTGACCACTTGGTTGAAGATTTTATTTAGACTAAGGAAACCAGGAAGAGACTGAACAAACTGAACAAGTATAAATAAATCCTTTTTTTGAGAGAGAAACGATTGTGGTATAGGTTTTGTTTTGGCTATACTGTGCTAGTGACCTCAGTAGTTTATGAAAAACAGCTACTCTAGGACAGGGAAGATTTGGGGAGTTTACTCTACTATAGGGTAGTCAAGAAATGTCACGTGGCACAGAAAACAACAAGTGAAATGCATAATTAAAAATGAAAAGGTTAGGATGCAGAAAGTGGAAATACATTTAAGTCTTTGCTTGTGGTTGTCCAGTTATTGAAATTCAAGCTTTGATATACTTGGGGAATTGAAAAATGATGTGAGAAATGGTCATACCAAGGTTTTGTTTATGATGCCTATGTCAAATAAATAAGGACCTAATGCAAAAATTGCCCCTTTGTTTTACCTAAATTACTCCACTGTGTAACTTGATAGTAGTATAATGAAAGTCACCTTTTTATGAACACAAGTAATAAACTATACCAGTGCTGGAAATAACAGTTGGACATCGGACATTGTCCGACCAAATTTTGAAAATGTCCGGCCAATTTCACATAATGATCGGACACGATGACCGAACATCTCACCAGCACATCTTGAGTTCTCTTCTTCAAGGTGTTGTCAGTCAATAAATTATGTCCGGTCCAATTTGTCGAATGTCCGACCAAAAGGAAGATTTGAAAGGACATATGTCCTGCGAATAAAGAAAAATTATTTCCAGCACTGCTATACTATATATATTTACTATACCTTTGTTTCACATTGTACAAACGAGGAACTTAACAGGGTACAACGCAGTTACGATCAACAGACAAGGATTTTGTAAAAGAAGATATGATGAAAAGTTAAGATAATGGTAAAAATGCATTGCTGAGTCCGCGAGTCCCCATATCCCCTGTCCCTGCGCCCCCGTCCCACTTTTTGACACAGCCAGACTCGATGAATGAAATGAACTTATCTTTGAAAAGAGGGTTACAAACGAATCCCTTTAGAGCCACCAAATAGGTGGTATAAGTGTCTATAACAGGCTATTCCTTAAAACCAGTAGCCCATAACTAGGAGCGAACAACAGCCCTACATTCCTGAGTTTTCACAGACCGCGATTTATTTTTAGATTGAATTTCCCGCTAATGAGACTCCTGCAGGAGCCCGATGACCAATCACAAGGAACTAACTCAACGTCATAGTGTCACCAAACTGGAATTGTCTTTTTGCAGAAAAAGTAGTCTAAAAATAGATCGTACATGGGCTCCTGGTCTGTAAAACCGTGACATAGGCTTAGTATGGGAGGTGTTCCCTCTTAGTCATGGACTCCTGCTTAAATTTGCCAGATAGGTGTGAGGATCACTTCTCTCTTTCGTCTAAAGATTTTTCTGCTTGTAAAACAAATTGAGTTTACAAAATGAGGGGTGGTCCACAGAGGTAGTTCATGGACCCGGTCCACAGGGGCGCTCCATGGCCCTAGGGTACATGTTTTGTATACGTCCCAATGAACTGAAGACTAGTGTTACATGCCTTTTGCCGCAGACAAACCTGATGATCTTCTTCTTTTCTTTAGAGGTTCCTCTGATGCCTGCTGATCCGATATAGAGTCAATGTGACCAGATTTATCTTCAGGTGCCTCAACTTTGACCGGCAACATGTCTGCTACAAGCAACCAAAAGAAATGGAATTACGAAAGCAATGTCTTTTATTGTTAACCATGATGCCAAAACCGAATTGCAATTGACTACAATCACGTTATCTATAGTAATTATTTACATAATCAGCTCAATAACACACATACATGTATTTTGATTGGCTCTCACCCATGATCTATTTAGAGGACAGACGCATAGATGTAGCTGATGTCATCACAAAAAACTTACAATTTTTTATTATAACTAAAACAAAATTAATACATTTCATGTTGTCGTGTGTCTGTTCAGTAACAGATCACAGAAGATGTCGAAATGTGGTAAGAACATCAGCGATCAACTCGGCTATCGCCTTGTGACCTTGTGGCCCACTTGTTTGTTCTTACCACATTTTGACATCATCTGTGATCTACAATGTATTACTGAACAGATGCATGGCAACAGGGATTGTATTCGTTCAGCAAAAACCAGCTTAAGATTTACACAAACTACCTACAAATCTGTTTTGTTTATACAATGTATGGGGGCTGGGCCTTACAATATTATTATTTCATACAGCTGAAGTAAAATAGAAAAAATGAGAATAACACATTTGAACTATCAGTAAATAACAACAAAAATAACACTGTAAAAAATATAAGCATTTTCTTCAATTAAGCCAGGTTGTAAAAAGCATATTAATTTTTAAGCTGCTGAGTTTTACAGTTGAATAGTGACATTCTTTTGCTAAAACTAAGAGAGTGGCAATGCATGCATAGATGACTT
>OX421454.1:2188316-2218316 GCA_949126865.1 Montipora capitata | reverse complement strand
TAACTGGAGTGATTATCTCTTAAACCTTTAGTGTTTGAAACATAAAAGAAAAGGGCAAGAACTTGTAACCTCTTCATTTGACAATAATAACCATTACATTTTTTTTTAAACAGCAGTTTGGTGAATAACGTTATTTCAATCAAATGCCTTTTCCAAAATCTACAACTTTTGAACTATGAGTAACAACAATAACTAGTCCTTTTGACAAGAGACTGAATTGGCTTAGCATACACAGTATGCGATATAAGGCAATCTTAAGCGAGACTACAACTGACACATATCTATATCTGGAACTAGCAGTTTTCTCTTTAAAATCTTGAAATAGGATCGAATCAATATGATTCATAAAAATGACTGACTGTCATTGAACTGCTTGATACAAGCTACAAAATCGTCACCGAAGTAACACAACTGGATTTGGTTATCAACAAAGAAAACAGGAAAAACTAGCAAAGTGCACTGAAGTCAAGGGACCCAGCTACAAAACCGTCTTCGACAGTAGACAAGTTGAGCAGATCATCAACATCAGGCGACAAAACTGGTTCTCCACAGACAGACTCTTCACAGTTGTCTTCATTTTTCATCATGGGATCATACCCTAGTATCTTGGGAATGTTGCACATGAATTGGTACACATATCTTTTGCCATGAACCTTCTCAATGACATTCTTTCCATAGTAGTACCTCAGTCCACGGCTGAGCTTCTCATAATTCATGGTTGGCTTATTTTTCTTCTTTCCCCACATTTTTGCCACTGTTGAGGGTTGCAGGATTTTGAACTCGTAGTCCTCATCATATGTCCACTTGATTAGGTGCGTGGATGCAGGATCGATAATGAGCTCCAGAAGGAACTGCCACAGCTGGATTGGCCCATCGCCTAAACAAAGGAAGGTAGAAATTATCAGCAAACAGCCACAAATGAAACAAAGCTGGCCATAAAAAGTAGACAATCACACAAGTGTAACAGCCCAACAATATCACATACCTCGATATTTAACAGGAGGCTTTGGTCCACGCTTCTTTCTTTGTTTGGGTGGTGTGACATCTGATGATTCTAAAATAAACACATTTAAGTTATGTTAATATCCAGAAACAAACCAATAGAACCTAGGCCTTAAAGTGTAGTCCAACATATAGAATGATTCTAGAGGTTAAAAAAACTGCAGGCCAACCACAATGAAAAACGTGAAAGCACTTTATCATGCAAAGTATAATGACCACCTTACCTTTTTTGATCAGTGGTTTCTTGTCCTCTTTTTCAGGTATTGGCAAAGGTGAACCTCCAGCACTCATGGTGTCCAAGAATTCTACAACAAAGAAGGACATAACGTAGATAAGTAAGACATAAGATGAGATAACACAAAACTACAAAAAGATCGGTCTGCAGCAACAGACAAGAGAACTGATTTTAGATTAACGTTTCACCAACCTTCAAAGTCGCTCTGGAAGCCTTCATCAATGCTGTAAGCATGGGAGCTGGCTTCACTGATGGATGGACTGTATGGAGGACTGGAGGAACAGTAGCTAAACACAGAGTGGGAATCACAGGACACTGGAGACTTAACCTCCTCCTTCACAGTTAGTGGCATCATGCCAGTATGAAATGGTTCATTGACGAGTTCCTCTGAAAGTTCATCAAACACAGACAAGTCTAAATCTGGAAGCTGATCTCCATCTGCTGATAGAAACATAACATTAACTAATTAATCAGCAACATTCAGTAACTGAGGAAGTCTTAAGAACCTTCACTCCCACAACAATTTCTGAACATTATGAATATTGATGAAGAAAAATGAAATTGGACCTGTGACAACCAAGTATAATTAATTGTGTACCCACTGGGCGATTTTGACATGCGTTCATCACGTGCAAAGTTTCGAAACCAAATATTAGCATAATTTACTCAAATGACAGTGCTGTTTCCACAAAGACAGCTTTCATGACACCAAGAAATCCAAGAAAGAAAACACACCCTTACCATTTTGCACGAAATTGTACAACGCCTGTTTGCCATTAAATTTTTCGCCATTGAACAATTCTTCGACTGTTTCTGGAAGCATCAGTTCATCCATGTACGATCTTCCTTGGGGTAAATCGAAAGCTGCAAGTAAAAACGAACACAGGATGTTAATACGAGTGAAACTGAAATGTTCGTTTCCCTCTGTCGCAAGTGCGCCCATATTCATCGAAAGTGAAACCCATGAACAGATTTTTCGTCTTAAGATTGATACGATGGAGCAGGAACAAAAGTCGGACCGCATCAACTCGGATTGTTGTACGATTTCTATGTTTTCCGTACCTGATGCAATATCCAGACTCGTGAGCTGCGTGGGGAGACGCTCATATCCAGGCACTGGGGTCGCTTCTGGGACCCTGGACTGGTTTGCGGCTTGTAGCATACTCAACTGATAGAACGCCTGTGAAAACGAACAGTGAAGAATGTCAATTAGTATACATACGAGTCGTGAACTAAAGTTCGCGTGGGTGTCTATTTCTCGTGTGCCCTTCGATCTCTGTGTTGTGACTTCAACTTAAATCCTATCAAGATTGTGAATAACTAAAAAACATTAGTCTAACAATGCCAAAATTCTGTGCGTGTATGCCCATTAAAAATTTAACACGTAAGGTGTGAAAATGCGAACAGTGCTGAAGCGAAATGAACTGTAGCACGAGGCTTTAACACTTACCTCAACTTGTTGAGCAAGAGAAATTCCATGAAACATATTAAGCTCGGGCATCTTGTATGTCTTCTCTGCGAGAAAAAGAAATCCGCTAGATAAGTTCAAAGCAATTGAAAACCTTTTCTTTGAAGGGAAAATGCTGTCCTTCCTTCCGAATGCGGAAGTCTTAACCCAAATTGAGAATTCTTTGAAAGCGAGGAAGAAATTCAAACAAAATCGAAAAAGACTCTTCGGCAGAACGAAGAGAAGCTTCTTCGGGAAGACCAAGAAATGAAAAACTTACCGTTTAAAATCTATTCGTTAAAAATATACGTCTCGATTCGTGAGGAACAAACAACTCAACTCTCTCCTTCAACAACGACAACTGACGCACAATAGAAAAGCAAACGGGCTTTAGTATTCGGCTTTTAGGAATGGGACTGTTTATCGCCCTAAAAATATGACATTATTCATCGTTGTCCAATCTCATTGGTTCGGGACGGAATGAATATACATATTTTGTTACGATTGACGTAATATTTACTTGTTTTTAAGGGTGCGGGGGAAGTACTTACACAAACCAACCAATTACAGCCTAGTATGTGTCAAGGGTTACTTCTTGCATCACGTCCACAAAATGGGACCCCGAATTCTCGGTAACAGAGTTTAGTGCGCATGTCCCTTTCTTGATATTTGATTGGCTGGTTCATAAACGTGTTGCTGCTATAAATATAATGTTATCGCCTAACCAGCACCTGTTCCAAGAATCGTGACAAGGGCTCATATTCCAAAAGGGCCCAGATCTCCAAGTATGTTTTCCATCTTAGCATGAAAGGAACTGAAAGACAGGGTCCACCGTTTTGGAGATACGTTTTAATTTGAGGGATGACAGCGATCGCCACCCAGTAATTTGTAAAGAACCCGGAATTTCCACCATCCAAATTCACTGGCCTTTTGAAAAGTTTTGATCGAGATGTAGACTCTCCTTAAATTTCCAAATATAGCTTTTGCTTCGTTCAGCATGAATAATTGAAATCGAAATTTCAGAAAACATGCTGGGTATTTCTTAGAATCATGCAAGGACGTGATGAGAATATTAAGCACCTTTTCAAGCAGTTCTGGGAATCCCACGTCTGTCATAATAACACAAAACTCCGCCCTCTTGACTAAATTGACTGGAAGGCAGCCAAATCATGTCAAACACCTTGAATACTTTTGACCAAGGACGTGAGTAATTATGCTCTGTATCAGTAGCACGAGAAGTACCTTTGACGTTTCGAGTCATTAAAATAATAAAGACAATGAACAATTGGGCAAAGAGTAGAGCCAACAGTGTGAAAATGACTAAGTTTTCGTAGCCTGCGCAGCTGAGGCAAAATGGGGAGTTAAAAAACCCCGACGGCTACTGCGACGACTGACGTCACTTCAAAATATAAGTTTTGAGCTATTCTAAGTATTTCACGATTATTCCATCTTAATTATATTATACATTATGGGCCAAGTGTTCTTCACTTTCACCTTTATTGAGTTGGTAAGCCCGGTGAGGCATCACACCAACTATATTACAAATTACATTGTTATACTACATGAATAAAATATAATTATAAAATACATATATTTGCAATATGCACAAGACTGGGTTAGTTCACAAGAGAGCAGAAACTTTCTCCTTCAACCCCATGAACGACTGATCATGAGTAGTAGCTACTTCAGCTGGGAGTTTATTCGTCTCTGGAGGTTCTAGGGAAAGAACCTGGCAGATGAATTTCAATCAGAAGAGAGGTTTCGAACAAAAACAAGAGAAAGATTGAATTGATACGGGCAGACTTGAAGTAAAGAGTGAGACTGAAAGATTCACTGAAGTTTATCCACGTTGTCGTCAAAACCTTAAATTTGGTCATTTCACGTAGAAGTTTTGACGAGTACGCGAGAGAGATGTTCAAAAATGCGTGCCGCCACGTGCAGCCCGATCATTTTGGTTCTTTCAAACAATAATATTGTTGTCGTTGCCGAATGTTAACGTAGCCCTCGTTGCCGAAGCCCACTTCACGGACCGTTGATTCAGCTTGCGGTTGAAAAATTCTGATCACGTGATAACATTTTTTGTGGCTCTTCGAAAATGCCGATCACGTGGCGCTAGTCCTTCGTTCTTCCCACGGCCAAGAAAAGAAAAAAAAACTTGAAGAAAAGTTTCCACCTGCTTATTTCCTCCAACAAGGCTTTTCCTGGGTTACCCGTAATAGCTTCGGTCGGTGTTACTCGCCGTCAACATCGTTTCGCGCTTTTCTCTTTGGGGAGAACAAAAGTAAACTGAGTAAATAGCGTCACGAGATCGATATTTTCCAAACCGCAGAGCCACAAAAAATGTTATCACATGATCAGAATTTGTTTAACCGCAGACTGAAATCAGCGGTCCGTGAAGTGGGCTGAAAAAAGCTCTTGTCCACGGACGTGTCAGATCGATAGTATCTATTTAAATATTATGAAAACTCGCACTTGCTCATCGGCTTGCTTCCACGGTCAAGTATTTATTCGCTTATGGTCCAGGTTCAACCTACTCTACCATTGTGGTCTTGAAAAAATCTTGGAACTTAATAGCGTGCTTTTTGAAAATTAAATTGAAGAGAAAATTAAGTAGAGTTACCTTCATGTAACTGAAGTGAAAGAGGAAATGTCCATCTCGTCTATCCCAAATTAGCCATTTTCACGTTCCACATAACTACACTTTGTTTGCCCCCAAACAAGCATTGTTTCAAATGCTCTTGGGAATATGCAGTGTTACAAGATCATTTGAAAACAATGGTACGTATGTGCAAAATGTGGGGGGGGGGGGGGGGGGGCAAACAAATTGTATTATGGGGAATGTGAAAATACTTTACAGATTCCCTGCCCATTCTTATAGCTAAGCGTGACTACGGAAAGACTTCAGGAAATTTTTGAATTCGAGGCTTAGTGGTGAAATTAGCTAGTTACACGCCATCACGCATAAGGACCATTGCGGGATAACAAATGTTAGGTTAATCTTGACGACCTGGGGCGGGTTGCTTGATGCATGGTTAGCGCTAACCAGCGTTAAATACCCTGGAAACCTATAGGTTTTGATACTTCTTAACCAACGGTTAGCGCTAACCAGGTTTCAAGCAACCGTAGGTCGTGAAGATTATGTGAATAATTTTGTGCAAACGAGGCTTGGTGGTGAAATTAGCTAGTCAGACGTCATCATGCATAAGGTCTATTATTGAAGTATAAATATTTCTGATAATTTGTGGACGTTTTAAGAGCAAAAATGAACCTATTCCTTCCGAAGGGCTGGTAAAATGAAAAATCTGTTCAGGCGCCACTGGGACAAACGAACTGTGGCATAGAGAGAGAGCCTATATAAAGGCTATAGAGAATGCAAACAACACGTGACTCCAATAATATTATATTTCCGCTGTTTGCGCCCTCTTCAATAAGATACAGTAAAAAACGGTTTAGGACTCGGAGATATTTGCATGTATTTGCCAGTTCAAGTAGATTGATTTCAGTGTGCTGAACAAAACAAAGGTGCATTGTGTCCTGCGTCACAAAAAAAAACCGTGAAGGCGTGGTGACGAAGGAAAGGAACATATATGCTCCAAGTCGGCAATTTAGATCCCGGCTAGTTTTCGCGTGTTTCCATTAGCTCAGTGCTAGAACACCAGTTCGACTCCAGCGTAGGAGAATTCGGATTTTTCCGATTATCCCCGAGCCACCATCGGTAAATAAAATCTCTTCATTTAGCCTGCGTTCGATTGACCCTATACGTGGAGTGATGATTTAAAACGTTATGTGTGGCGTTTTGAAGCAACAAGGATGACAAAGATATGTTTAAAATAACATTTTACCAGGTGTTTGTGCATAAAAATGTGAATCTCCATAAAAACGAAGGATTTCTAACTATTCCGTGTATTCCTATTCCGGAATACGGTCAATCGCACGCACCCTTAATCAATAGTTATTACAAGAATTCATAAAAGACACCGACGAGGAAAGACCCGTCAAGAAAGTAGGCTGACACTGAGGAATTTAAAATGAATTTATACGCGTCACACATGTGTGTGATGAATTTAGTTTGGTTGAAAAGATTTTCAGATTTGCTCATCGGAAATTGCATAAGCATGTTCTGAATAGTTAACCTTGGAAAATTTCCATAAATTTCAAGTGTCAAGCTTTCTGGGTTCTTAGGAAAGGAATGCGTGGGAGGTTACATGATATTAACTACTTGATTGATTCAAAGATAGGCAGATTGAACCTCTTGTTTTTGAAGAGATTTTAAGACAAAAGTTTAGATGACGTACTTTCGCTTGAATAAACAGAAGTCTTTTTCATCCGAGCAAGTGAGAGACTCTCACTGGCCCAGCCATTAAAACAAATGACTGTCATTTTCCCAAACATCTTGGCAAAACGTGAAAGGAATGGAATCATTTTAGGCCATTAATGATTAAAGTTAAGGCAGAAACGGCAAAACATGTTTGCCACAGATGAAGAGATTTAGCTTAGCAACGAAGAACATTTGGGGTGCCACGTTTCTTGTCATCCAGAGTTCTTATTAATATGCCAAGCCAGTAGAGGCTTATTTATAGCTGCATAACGACGACTGTAGATGGAAGTTGAAAAAAAATCGATTATCAAAAGAATTTTGAAAATTACAATATGAGGTAAACCGGCAGTTACAAGTGGCTCTGTTTCTCTTCTTGTAAATCTAGTCCATGGGCTAACAGCTCCACGCCTCATTTCATTATATACGTCGATTTTGGTCTTTGGAATACATCATCAAAGCCGTTCTTTGCCGTCATCGTGCCGCATCACTGACCTACATCCGTAAGACAATGGCACTGAATATCAATGGCAGGTTTTTCCCGGCTATTTAAGTACAAACGGGGACGGCGAAGACCGCTTTCTCACCCGCCCCAAAGATAGTTTACAATCTTTAGACACACCGATTACAAAAGTGTAATGTACCAATTTTTGCCAGTGCTGGTAAACGAATAAGGCTAATTAGACAACTATTGTTTTCGTCTACCACATGTGGTGATCACACTGTATCACGTATACCAAGCTGCCGATTATGGAGACGTGTTCACTACTCGTGAACGTTATCATAACGTTTCTCGACGACAAGCGGGATACGGTCACTTTTCAGAATTGTTTTGAACGTCATGTGCCATTCAAAAGTATGGTTGATAGAGTGGTGAATTTGCCTTATTGCGTGTTCACGTCTGCAAATGATTAGACTTTCAAGTCTTCTCGGATCCTTTCTATGCACCGTAGGCCCCGTCTCACAAATACTTTCTATGTTCATAAATTCCCTGTGGGACGTTGAAGAACCCACACACTATTTGATAAGAGTAGGGGATGTAGTTCAAGGTGTCCGGCTCAGCAGTGATGTCTCTAAAAAGGCTTACGGTGTATGAGGCCACCTAAGCAGAGTGCTGGAACATGTAGATGTAAGTAACCTTTGACGCATCTTGACTTAAAAAGCCTAGGATAAGTGACAGTTTAAGACAATTGTGCAAGCAGAGATCCATGCATGACTGTATTGTTAGGGGCCTAATCAGCCTCATCAACCCGAGTTGAAATAAAGTTACCTACCTACCTATGGTTTTATGGTTTTTGCCGGGTTGAAGGTCGGTCTGTTGTGCATGGAATTCCGAGGCCGAGCCAAACATTATCTCGTGTCTTGTTACCATTTGAGTCCATCACATAACTTCTCGCTTTCTTACTCAAAGCCGAGACCTTGCCTCTGAGTACACAACTGTATGTTGAAGGGGGTGGTGAGAGTGAAGTGGGTTTTTGCTGGCTTTTCATCACGAACATAGATCTCTTTCCATTTGAACTAACCCCAATTAGCCAAATTTTGTTCTTTCTACGTCGGGAAGGTGCAAAACGAAGGTAACCAATATTGTAACAACCATGGATCCTAACGATGGCTAATATTGTCCCAACATTGGTAGACTTTCCAACTGACGGTGTCAAACAACGACGCTGGTATGAGCTAAAATTTGCGCAGTAGATGAAACGTGTCACTTCCGAGGGAATATTTTTCCATTTGGAATAATTGAAAGTCGGCTTGACCGACTAGCCTAGAGAAAAGAAACAATAAACAATTACAACGGAAACTGAAAGATCGTAAAAAAATGTTGTTTTCCCGCTAAGTCTGATTTTCCGCATCTAGCGATATTTTATAACAAATGGTTTGCACCACTTAAGAAGACTCTTTAGACCGAGGTGACAATGCTGCAATGTACAAAGATAAGAAACCAATAAGAGGGGGAGTCAGGGTTGTTTAGCGGTTTTCAACCGCGCCTCCCACCTCTGTGACCCGGGTTCAAACCTGAGGCCCGTTTCTCGAAAGTCCCGAAAACTTTTCTCGTCCGAAAAGCCATTTGTGAAACTGCCAACCGCTTGTTTTGGAAAGCCGATCTTTTTTCAAGGTGACAAAAAGAAAAATGACTGTGAAATCCTCTCCGTTCTTGAGATACAAACGGAATTGTGACACCCGAAAATGGCCCGTAAAATTTCGGGACTTTCGAGAAACGGGCCCCTGGCCTCGGGTGGTCCATCGGCTTAGTTTGGATCGATCTCAATCTGACTCCGAGGGTTTTTCTCCGGGTACTCCCGATTTTCCTCCCTCATCAAAGTCGACTCTCGGTCAATTACATCCGGCTGCGGGTGGATACCCTCGATAGGGATAACCTCTGGTATCCTTCCCTTTCATTGAATTAAATGAATAAAGTTGATATTATTATTATTGTTTTTCATCCCCAACAAGGCGACGATTACGTTACGTTAAAAATCTCATTACCTTTTTATTGTTTGTCATTCCGCCTTTTACCTGAGTCTCTGGAGGCTGGATGATGCAATGATGGCTGTCATTTTATTTATATTCCCGATCGATCTTCGGAGTGATTCATGGAAATATGGGCGTTGCTGTTCTCGATGCATGTGTTTGCTGTGGTGCTCAGAATTGCTTCATAGACGCCTTGAAATTTGAAACCTTCCCTACCCTTTGAGCAACCTTGGAAAAGAGCGTACATACCTTTCAATTTCGATCGCTGGTCTTTTTCCTCAGATCCTTTACGACCGATGGTTTCTTCGATATGATACCGACAGATTGACAGTCTCGTCAATTATGATTAAGACATTTGGAACGAATCTTTTATAACAGTTTGAACGACGCAGGTGTTACTAGATTAAGCCGGTCTATTTTAAGCTCGTTTTAAAATTTGTTGCTAAATTTAAGCGACCGGAAAATTCGAGACGACCCGAGAAACGAATTTTTCCCGGTCGCCTGAACTTCGTTATTTTCCGTTACTCAACGACAGCGTCAACGAAAAAAGGCACTTAAGAAGAAGTGTTGACATCTTTTAACACTTGAAAACAATAAAACGAAAATCATTTATAATCTGTATAAACAAAGTAACGCTCATTTTGAGAATCTATGAAAATATTAAAAAAACGTGAGCACAGACTCTTCAAAATGTAGCGATGTTCAGATAATCGAAGAATCTTTGAAGAAAAAAAATGATATATATATAGATATACATTATTACTAAGCAATTTTTTAACTTGTAGCAATAATTCGCGTGACGTCACCAATTGTTACAAATGTTTAATGCAAGAATGACTTCTTTTCTTCAGCGGTTTGATAAATTTGAATATCAAAATAAATTTGACATTAATGTTTGTCAACAGTAAACATCGTTACGTTGTTTGTCAGCTGAACTTTGTCGAAGAACTGATTATTTTCAGTCATCTGACCTGAAATAAGCGAAACTGAAATGAGTAACTTGCACGTCTTGCGCCCTCGTGAGCCCTCTTGACATCTTTGCGTGCTTGACGTCAGCAATTGACGTCATTTGGTAAACAAGGCATATAAAATCACGCAAAGCTTGCGAAACTCTGCAGAACGAAAAGGATAGAACAAGGTTGGAGATAGGTTCAGTCCGTACTCAAGTGATAAGGAATTATAGAAGACTATTGAGCATAAGTTGATGTCCGAATCAAACATGGATGTTTCACCTGCTCAAAGGAACACGGAGAAATTGGCCCGTGCTAACGTAAGTGAATTTTGAGTCGAAAAATATATTTCATTAAGATGGATTCTAAAGCTATCGAACATGCTCTTATTGAAATGGGTGGGTACACTGCCGCCTTTACGGAATCTCGGGGGCGGACAGAATGAAGCAGACAGTTTAAAATCAGAAATTTGGAGCGACTCAAGGATACCCAGCTTTTTACAGAATTTGCATCGAGATATAATTAGCAAAAGCGAGTTTTAACGAGTTCAGTTCGGTTCAGTTGCAATTTGACTATTAGAGACAATGCTATGAATTATTGCACGATTGTATTTTAGTTTCTGGCTTCTAATTAATTTGCTAAAAATGAAGAAATGTCTTAGGATACATAGGCAAACTGTGATCGGGGTTTTTACCGCGGACTATTTAAATATTCCGTCAGGTTCTATTTTAGTCTGCCGACACGGAATATCTTAATTTTATTCCTGAAAATTGTACAGACATTTCAAAAACCGTCTTAATCGAGTCACGATCGACTTATTGTTGACATCACTGATCTACTAATGATAGTGGTCGACAATTATTTTCTTTTAAAACAGGACGTAAATTAACTCAATTTTTTGCATTTCATTCCGTAAAGGAGCGTCCAGTGTATTCAAAAAGTGGGAAAAATACCCGAAACCATCCTCCCAGAATATTTTCATTTTTTAGCATAAATGCAACTCAAATAACTTTCTAATTTTGTCTCAATGTCGTGTTTAGATCCAAGACTATTTAGAGGACAAAGTGTGTCTCGAGGAGTATCATGAACGAAAGCGGCTGTGCGATTCACTTCACACAAAACTGAATCAAATGCAGCCACAGACCACGGGGATGCAATCTCAGGCCATAACTACGGAACACGGCCTTTCAAGAAATTCAAAAACAGGTAATATATATATATATATATATTAAAATATTCATGTACACTTGCTGAGAAAGCACTAAGGCTCGACTTCCAAAGCGTAATTTCTTTTAAAGAACGGGGATGAGTTTGAATAATTATGTTATTTCGTCAAGTGCAATCATTTGGATGCATGCTAAGTATTTATCTGTATAATTTTACTCTTTCGCTACGATGTGTTCACAAGGTCGCTTTACTATTTTTTTTGTCAGATATGACCTCTTCTGACATTCAATTTAAGTGTATCTCCCTATGGAGAAAAGTCTTTTAAGTGGAAGGGGTACCACAGTTAACATTACAATCTGTTTTACGTTAATTGCGAGAATGCTCCATTTTGACAATTTGAGTTCTAGCAGTGTAGCAGGACCGGTTTTCGTATAAAACCGCAAGGTCTGAGCACTCCAATTTATTTCGAGTATCCACGAGTCATCAACCGCAGTCTAAGGGGGTCGTACGATAGACTGTTGCGCAATGCCATTTGAAATCACTTATTCGTAGAAAATGCGATCAATTATTGAAAGCGTTCTAAAAATAACAAGGAAGTCCTAAGGCTTTTAATTAATTCCTGAATTGTTTTAATATGCGTCATAGTTCTGTTATTTTGTCCTCTAGCTTTCAACTGATTGGCCCAAATTTTTTATCTTCGCAAGCGCTTTACGTGATCTTATTGTACGTGTACATGAGCACTGAAAAATCGAGATTTTGGGAGCCAATTAGAACGTTAGAATCGCAATGCGACCGATTGAGAATTTATTAATTAGCATTAGCTTATGAAAGAAGTTATTCCCCGTGGGTTATCATTCACCCAGTTTCAACTACCTGAAAAAGGCCAATCTGGAAAGTCAGTTTTAGCTGTTTAAACCAAGCAAGAAATAGCTCGATTTCCGAACACAAAAAATTGATAAGGGTTCTGAAAGATATAGTATAGATGTGTGACGCGAGTAAATACATAAACAGGTTTACAAATTGATCACAATGTGAAATGCGAAGGCACAAGTATTTTGACTCTCGTTTAATAAACACGTTTGTTTTCGTAGGCTGTGTGGTTTGGTCATGTTCAAAGTTTTCCTTCAAGTGATCCGAGTCGTTCGGGAAGAATAGGGGCCCTGGGAACTAATTAAATTGCATTTCATCTGCATTTCTATAGATGATACAGACTTGGCAGCTGCCATTCTGCTGTCCGCAGGCCTGATGGACGAGGCTGCGCTGTCGCCAGCATCAGTTGATTCTGCTTATAGTTCCTCACCACCCTCCCCTCCCCTGCAATACAGCCAGGAGGCGATTTGTAGACCCCCTTTTCAAGATTATGCGTTTGGTAAGTCTGTCATCTAAACGTGAAACAGAACGTTTTGTAGTCTTGTTCAACCACTTTAGCGAATTCAAATGGACACCGCTGATACGAAGCGCTGGCAGTAAAATAAATGCAAGATATTACAGTTAATTCAATTTTAGCAGCGCCTGAGAGAATTTCTACCAATCACTGAACGAGATAATTAAAAACAAAATAAATCACAAAATTTATTTTAAGCATCCAAATTGATGAAAATCACTTTGATGTTTATTTGAGTGCTGTGCAACCACTCCTATTCAAACAGACCGATGAAGGCTGAGCAGTTCAGTCGAAATATTTTGATTCCAATCAAGCTAAATTGTTAGGATGTAGTCACATATACTTTTTGCACACGAGGAGTGAATTGTTCAATGGTGGTATTCTCGCAATTGTATAAAAGGAGATTGTAATTTCATCATGCAAATGGTCAGCAGTTTCCGCAGCAACTGACATGTTTCTTTCCACCACTTGCAGAAGATCCCAGAAGTGTACTACACCATGCAACTCCAGTAGCAACACGTGACCAGAGAGCATGCCATGGTGTTGATCAAGGTACATACTAAGTAGTCAAGTAGCGTTAATTTTAAGATATCACTTTAATACATCAACGAAGCAGAATCCTTTGGTAGCAGTCTAGCTGTTGTTCTACAGTCCACTGGTGAAACTTTGTTGTCGTAATACTAGCCAATCGCTTCTCCACATCGACACTGCGTGACAAGACATGTTTTCCTTTCAAATAACATGCGAGATGAGCCAGAAAGAGGTAAACCTGATAGAACAAAAGCTCATGAAACGAATGTTTCGTTGTGTATTCCAGAAACCTGGGAAAAGATTACCAAATGTCCAAACTCGTGTACAGCTACGAAAGACAAGAAAATGGCTTTTACAGGTTAGTAATTGTACGAAAATGTGGTCACAGTTAGCTCAATGTCAAGCTCCAGATTGGCTTTAAGGCTGAGGGGTGGCAAACGATCTATCAGTACAGGAACGGAAGGGAATTCGGAAGTCTTTGAATGGATAGTGCCTGTTTAGAGATTACTGCAGCTAGAGGCAGATCTCTCTCCATCGAATACCTTTTTGTAAAAAGAAAGCTTTACAAAACCATGTACTAGTGCAGGCATAGTAGTTTCGAGCGGTTTGGGCGTCGAACTTAAAATAGAAAGGTCTTTTGTACAGTTCAAATCAGTCTTTATTGCAAGATGCATATGTCAGTGTTCAACATACCTTCCCTCTGTCAGTTGGGAATCCTAAATGTCTCGAAACGTTCCTCAAAAAAGAGTGGCCATTACTACTCAGTTTAAAATAATAAAATGCGCTCTTTTTTTTTTCTTCCTGTAGAACCCTTTAACAGGCAAACGAGCAGACTATCAGTTCGGTATCCACATAACAAAAGGGTTGCAAACAGTAGAGGTGAGTTGATATCATCAAATTCTCATTTCTAGCTTTCTTAAAATTGGTTCCTTACGTCTCGCTTTTGAGAGTCATGACACCTCCGTTCAAACTGTATAGACAATGAATGAGGAAATTGTTGCTTGGCTCTCCTGGCGTGAACCGAAAAGGCGTGGCAATTTCTTTTGATGCGAGTAGCTAACAAAAATGTGGGCACCTTTAAGACAATCACCACGAGTAACAATTCAAAACTGAATCTTAAGTCTTGACTTAAAACTACTTCTTTCTTTCAGAAGCTGCTGACATAGACGAACCAGATCCTGGCCCCCCTCCAAAAAAGAAAAGAAATCGCGGACCGAAGCCGAGGGTTCTGTATGAAGGTAGGTTAAAATAGAGAATTCTTCTGCATTCGGTAACTCCCACCTCGTGGACACCGAAAAAGGTCTTTTAGCACATACATACTATCAACAAAAACAACAAACTATACCAAGATTCTGCAAAGTCTTCCAAATCTGTTAAAGCCAAACCAAACACTAAGCGATTTGCTTTTATTTTATCTTCTAGGAAAAGGGCCAATGCAATTATGGCAGCTAATACTACACTTACTGGTCTCGTCCGAAGAGTCAGGACTAGTTGAATGGACCAGAGACGAGAGATACGGATTTAAAATCTTGCAACCAGAGAAGTTAGCCAAGCTGTGGGGAGAATTAAAAAAGAAGCCGGCCATGAACTTTGACAAGCTTTCTCGCAGCCTGCGGTACTATTACGACAAGTCAATGTTGAGAAAGGTAGCTGGTAAAGAAAACACCTATGAATTTACGTGGGACATTTCCGAAATAATAGGTTACGATCCAGTGCGTGGGTTCCCGGTGTCCAATATGGGACATGCATCGCCCGTTTCCAGTCCGGAGAGCAGGTCGTCTGCTCCAGATCCAGTGAACGAGTTGAATATGGCCGACGAGGTGGATAGTTTTTCTGTGTCTTCTCCTACAAAGGTGCTACCTTTTCCCATCTCTGTCAACGTCCCTGTCCCCCAAACTGTTGACGAGTTTTCTGTTTGCAATAATCCGGAGGAGCTTTCTGTCCCTGTGCAGGGACTGTGGTTACCGTTTCTTGATGTAGGAGACTGGTTACCAAATAGCAACTGTCTCGTTGGTGAACCTATGGCTTCCCGTCCCGTAGCTGGACCAGACGTTACAAATTCGGAAGAGTCCCTCAGTATCACCCCTCCCCCGTTAGATTTCACCATGCTTGTTGAATCTGACCAAAAGAGTAACTTCTATGAAGTGTTGTAAGTTGGCTTGTATCAAGCATCAACAATCAGTTTTTGCAGACCGAGAGCGGTTTTTCGAGAGTTGAGACAGAGAAAACCCCCGAAAAACTAACAAACAAAAAAAATGCAACTCTAAAACTAAATTTCGTTTAGTAATTAATTAATTAATTGATTCACCTTGAGCTCTTTTTGTGCTTCTGGTAAATTGTGAAGTCTTACATCTGAGATCAAATACGTGTTCCCAGGTTTGGTTTTTATTGGTTCAAAGTTCCTTCGCCTTTCCGCGAAACCGCTCTTTGGTCATTTTGTATATGAAAATGTTGTATATAAATATGTTTCTCGCTTCTTTTTGAACTGTATACTGTGTATACAAAAGTGTCGTTTGTGTAGAGTTTGCCGAGCAAAATTAGGTTAAAGAGTAAGTTACTCTGCTAATTAATAACATGGGTGACAAATTACTCCTTAATTTTGGCGTGAAATTTCAGCGTTAATTTATAACTTCACGTGTGAATTATAATGTTGCCATGGAAACGTTTCTTACAGTACCAAAAAGGGTGTCTTATGGACGTAATTTGTCACCCATGATATAAATAGCTAATCAAATGGTATACTCGTGAAATAGGCCATATTCGTATTCTCAGTATTGAACTGGAACAATTGTAGCTTGTAATGGAGGCTGATGACGGGAAATTTTTTCAAATGCAAATACGTTTTAATATATTCCCCCGCATTAGCCTCCATTGCGAGCTAGTTTCAGTCCAATACTGAGAATACGAATACGGTCTATTAGGAAATACTTTCACTTGCGTTTTTGGACAAAACGCGCGTGAAATTATTCCCTAATTTCTCTCGTCACCATTTTATTACTTATACTTAATATCTTGAAAAAGTTAAAGAGCACTAAAAAGTTACAAGTTTTCGCAATGAAGATATTTTACAAAAGTTTTCACAAAGTATAAAGTAATCGTTTAAATAAGAAGAAAAATTTGTAAGTACCTGATTATTTAAACTGTAAAATATTTTATGGTTTTTTTTTGGCTTTATTTTCGAGTCCTGTCAGTTTCTACAACAAGAGTATTAGATTTTAAAGTTAATTAATGACGTAGTTTCTCTCGCTTTTCTCGTCATACCTAGGATTAAGCAAGTGTGCATATCCAATTAACTTGGAAAAGTATTAGGGTGGTTTACGAAAATGTAAATGAAAGGATAGAGCAGTTTTTCAATTGAGGGTTGCAAAGCGACTATCACTTTGTGATTGGCTTAAAAATATCGTGCCACTTTTTTCACCAATGGGAAAACAAAAACCAGTCACGTTCTGCACGCACCGGCTTTCTCGCGCTTTGAACAAGTCACGTGTTATTCTTTCACATTCTGATTGGTTTATTGCGCAGTAAGACAGATGCGATTTGTCAGAATTACTTTGGCTTTACGACACTCAATTTACAAACGCTGTGGTTACTTTTTTCACGATTTATTTTATGTAAATTACAACAGTACAGAGAACGTTTTAGTGGGATTCCAGAAAGAACACTTGGAACAGGGGCTCGCAACAATAACGAATGTAAATTTTACTACTTTTGGCGTATGCACACGACATGGTGTGTGGCATGTCGTTGTCCCAAATTATTTTGTCACTTAATAAGTAGTGGAGATTATGGCAACTTTATAACAAGGCTTACTACTTGTATTAGTATGCTGATTAAATGATGTTTCCAAAAGAGATAAAATAAAGTTGGCTTATTTGTGTGAAAAACTGAATGACTGACTAATTCAAAATATGACCGACCATTATCGACCCGGCGAGGATTGAACTGAGGAGACCTACAGTAGGTCTGAAAGACGAGCATTAGTTAGCTGAGATACAACACGTGTGCGGACCGGATATATTGCGCAAATGAAAATAAGGCTCAAGTCGAAGCAAATCAACCATCATTTAAGAGAATTAATAAGATGTTGACAGTGAAAATGCTTCACGAATTTGAAACCAGCACCACAATTTGGTTTCCGCCATGGCATATGCCAACTGGTTGTCCTGTGGGAAGCTCTACAGGGAACTGTTTAAGTGTAAAATGACTGATCCAATTGTTATAAAGCTACTTAAAACTAACTCCAGTTTTTAAACACTTGTACAAGCGAGTTGTTCCTTAAATCAAAGGAGAAAGCGTTAAAGCTACAAGGACAGAACGCGCGCTATAGTTTTCCTAACGAATAAAGACTTTCCAAAAATCACCATGACACACTCCTCCCAGAAAATCATCGCATTCAAACCGGTAGTTTTGATCCTTATAAGGTCTGTCCAAAATTGTCCAGTGATAAGATCCATACTCCCAAGCAGCGTGATTATATAATCTCTCCTCGTCGCTCCATCCATACTGGCCAAAACTATTCAAATTGATCGACCACTTCTCTTTATCCCATTGCATACAATTGCGTGCCAGTTGTCATCCGCCATTTTTTCAAACGAGCCACATGAACCTAACATCCGTCTGACCCTTAAAGTACTGGACTACAGCATTCCCAGAGCTGTTAGCGGCCGTGACCACGTGGAACGTGCGCCCCTGTCGTTTGCTGGCAGTGGAATCGTAGTTGATCAAAATTCATGTCGCCGTACATTTCCTTCATCGCGCTTTTTGTGATCACCATCTTGTTGCTATGGCAATCACTTATTCCACGATATGACGTCACAACAGATAGCTCGGACTGGGAGGGGATGAACCGGTTACAACGTTCAAGACCAGAAGCCAGCCTCCTAAAAATGACATTCACAACCCAATCTCAGCTATGAACAGAGTCTGATACCTTCCTTACCTTCAATTCCTTCAAGAGTCAGAACGACTTCTATAACCGTTCAACTGTTGATTTGTGTAATTTGATCAGTGATTCTGTGCATTGTGACTTCGTCCTCTAGGATAGTCAAACCTCCTTTATGATCACTCACTGCCAAGGGCGCTAGTTTCTCAACACATCTCAAGTTTCAGTTTAAATCACTATTGTTGAAACCACTCGTAAGCTACCGAGAACACTTTCAGAGCTCAAAGTTATAATATTATATTCATTCCGTTGTTCTTAGCCCGTATAAACTACCACTTTTAACGAAATCCCTCTCTCAGGCGCAACATTTGCTTGTCATTGCATGTTGAATACTATTGTAAGTCAATTTGATATACACTCCCTCTGAAAGAGTAGAGTTCGTTGGACTGGCCACCCTCTTAAACTCTGTTTCCAATTCGCTCGCTATTCTTGATCGTCGAGTCTGGGGTGGTTTTGCGACTTATGCATGTTGTTTTGCGAGCCTGTAACCATGCAAATTTCTGGCTTAGATTTGTTAATATTTCCTTGAAGATGTTAATATTAAGTAGAGGGTAGGACTAATACTACCTTACCGATGGGGGACAAGGCATCGTCCTTTATCTGGGCAGAAAGAATCTCCGAATTCTCCGTCTTCAGTATCATAGGATGGTCTGATAATTTTGTGTGGACTAAAAGTTCGTACTATCGGTTTAGAGAAGTGGCAAAAAGGGAAGGTCTCCGCCATTAGCATATAGTAAAACAGTGTATAGCGGTGAAAACGCGCTCTGATTGGCTAATCAAAATCCGAATATCCTTTGCTATCTTTGCTATTCACCTCCGAGCAATTCGCGCGGGATTTGCGCTTGAAAATATTGTAATCGTTGCAATAAGAATTAATGAGTTAAAATCCTCTTTTTGTACTATATCTCACTGTTCGCGGCTCAGTAAAGAAGTAAATATCCACCATTAGTATATACTAAAACAATGGATAGCGTTGAAGGCGGGCGCTGATTGGCTCGTCAAACTCCGAATATCCTGTGCTATTTACCTCCGAGCAACTCGGGAAAAAATGGCGTCCCGATTTGCATCCGTGACAAGTGAATAAAACATCCAAATTAATTTTTTGTGCCGTATATTATCTCACTGTTTTAGTATATACTAAAACAACTATTCACCTCAGTGTCGGTGTCTAGCGTTGGATATTTACCTCGCCGCTTCGCGGCTCGGTAAATATCCACCGCTAGCCACCTCCACTTCGGTGAATAGTTGTTAACTAGCTACCTCCGCCTCTGTCACGGAATAGTGGTTTTAAAATCAAAATTATCACATGCAAATAACTCTAATTATTTTAGACGACAGAATATACACCTTAAGTGATTATCTCTTGAAATTTGTCATTTTGACCTCAAGGTGTAGAACTTACCTCCGTCAGTTACCATGTCACAGTATACTTTGAATGGGTTGCCTGTGCCCTTTGGGGTCGATCCAGTAATCCCCGTTTTTGTGTGCGTTGGCGTTTTGCCGAATTTCCTTGCAGGAGACTCCAGGAAACTCGGGAACTGAGAACTGGGAACTGTCACTAAAACGAAAAGAAAAAGTCACTCATTGTTAAAAAGGGGTTAGATTTTTAATCCTTCTGGGACAAAAGTAACACCTATTCCGACTTGTTTTCAAAAGTGACGTTGGGGTTGGATTCCTCCGGAGCTTCCTTTATCACGCGCTGGCTATGTGGGCATCACGTGTAAACAAAAGCTAAACGATAAGTGGTGAAATGTCTTCGTTGTCATAACTACTCACCAGTACTATGCTCTCCTGAGTATCCCGGATGACAATGCCCACTCTGTGTTTGTCTACTTCGAGTGTCCGCTAAGTCGACACAGGAGATCTGTTTTTTGATAACATTGCATGCAGTTATAGGTTTAGACAACATTACGCCCTCAGTATTAAAGCTCTCGGCTGAGGGAACTTAAGCAGAAATAACTGGAAATTTTTGAGCAATAAGTGGAAATTTGATCTCAAACATAAGCGACCATTTCTCCCAGTTTTGTATCATAAAGTCAGTCAGGGAAAAGCATATGAAGTTTCAAAAAAAAAAAAATGGCCGCAACCCGTTTGTCGAGGTGACAGACGAAGAAATTAATCGTTTTAAAGAAAATGCATATTTTTCAAATAATCACCAATGTAATTATACTAAGACAATACGCCATCGACGAATAATTGTCAATTAACCAATGATATCATTGTTTTGTTGCCGTCGCCGTCCTCGTTCTCACTGGATCGTTCTACGGCCAAAGACCAAGGTTATGGCAACGAGAACAACAATGTTGGTTGAAAGAGAAAATAATAGTGCTGAAGGCATTTTAGAACATTTCTTTCACAAGCTATGCAAAACAACAACGCCACGCCAATTTATTAAATGTGACGTTCAGTCGTTCATTTGCCAGCTTTAATTTACTTCAAGTCAGCTCGTTCCAATCCATTCATGGAGTACTTTTATAACTATATTCTATCCTACATTCTATCGAAGTGAACAAGATGGACGAAAGTCGAGAGCTTTACCATATCGCAAAGTTATATTTTGAAGTGGCGTCATTTAAGGACGGTGCCTACTAATTCAAAGGTATTTTGCCCCCGTTTATGATTGTGCAGGAACTGTAGATCTTAACAAGTGTTATTGAAATCCAAAAAGAAAATTGGGGGTAACCACGCATTTTTCAAAGATAACTGATGAATAATATTTGTAAAGAGCTTTATAATACAAAGCAATGTATGGCGTTCTTTATCAAATTGAAGCTTAATTATATCTAAAAAATGCGCAGTTACCCCCAATTTTCTTTTTGGATACCAAGAGTACTTACTAAAATATACTTTCTCCGGATAGTTTTAAACCGCGCAAAAACATCACTGCATTGGTAAGCATCACCGATAGGAAATCCGAGTATCTCGAGATGCGCAGAACGCATGCGCAATAACAATAAGAAAAGACGACAGCTGCGGCAACGACACCAAACAATAACATTATTGGTGAAAAGAAGAAATATAATAAGCCATTTCCGAGTTCATATCTGCCTCCACTTCAAAGCGAGTCTAAGTGCGAAGTTTTTCTTATGAAAATTAGTTTTCATTCATATTTAAAGTAGAACGAATTACCATCACAAGAACTTCGCCCTTAGACTCGCTTTAAAGAGGAGACAGACATGAACTAGAAAATGGCCTCTGTTTTTTTATTGCAAACTTGAAAGAAATGAAATCCTTTATCATACTTTTTAAATTATTATTGTTCAGGCAGTTTCTTGCCAGCACTTCGCTAAAACTGCACCATTTTCTTTACGTTTCAGAATGACTGTGGTAATTGAACTGAAACCTCCCGAACAAGTTGAACCAGTAAGTGCGAACCACTGAGGAACACCTCTGGGCACAAGCAACGTTCCATAGCAAATGAAGCATTAAATCTGGCTGTCTTACCCTGGTGACTTTCGAACATGCGTGCACAACTTGAATAAACTTCTGAAAGCAAGAACAAAATTCCAAAAGCGACCAAACAAAGATGAGCCGTCCTGTGGCTCCCCATTGGAAAAGAGAATACTATGTCAACCTTTTATCTAAATGTGACAAAATTTGACTTCACTAAAAGTCTAATGAAAAACTGAACGCTGAGGACCTATCGCCTGTAGATAGCTAGAGAAATGAACCCTTGCTGATGCCTAGAAAGAGAAGCGAAGACAAGTTCAACTAATTTCGGATTCCGGCCCGCGAGGAGTACAGTTTGTTTTTCGTTTTGTAACCATTGAGTCGTGAACAATTTAATTTAATTTTGAAAGAAAATATGTTGTCTGCAAAGAACACAATTAAACGATCAATTTGACTCATGGCTGTATCTTGCAAAATAAAAATTGTACAAGTGAAACAACTTTCATGGGCGAGAGAGTTTGATTCCCCGTTACATGTTCCATACTAAAAAGTCTGAAAACGCTTCGGCGATTTTTTACATGGCACTGATTTTACTCAACTTAATTATTGTATATTCCTGTTAAAATTATGGCCGTTCAAAAATTAAAGCAGTACTTTCCATATTATTGCAAAACATGTTGACATCTACATTGTTGTTTGTGATACAAAGTGTGCAATTTCTATTATTGTATTATTGTTAACTAGATCAGTTGAGTTGCAGTACTTTCGAATAAAAAAATTACAACTATACTGTTGTGTGTTTTGGAACTCTGATACAAATTTGCAAATTATGCATTATATTGACTGTTTCGTTGGCACTTAGCGATAGCTATTACTAGTTGTACAAAGTAAAACATTCAGTGACAAAGAAAGGCAAACTGAAGATGAGTGAGCAAGCAGATCGATCCCTAACGATTCACTTGTAATTCGTGTGTGGGTTACGAGTTGAAGTCTCACAATATTATGAGCATTAAAAATTTCCGATATGGGAAATACAGTTTACCGCCGGTCTTTATCCCAAAACACTAGAGACATCTGTCTAGAGAATACAAACATTTGCAGATGTAATTACAAAGGCAGCACTTTCCTCTAAGTTATTTTAAGACCCTGATTGAGAGTTGTTCGACCCACTTGGTCCAGAAAAGCAAGTAGTGCAACCACAACCTCGTTCCCAGGCCTTTAACGAGGCTGGCACGTCCAATTTTTGACATCCAACACCACGTGTCCCTTTCAGTCTAAGCATTTCCTATCTATAATGTTCAACAATGCAGTGAGGGTAAAGGTTAATGTTATTTTTAGGGGAGGGTAAATGCAGCAGTTTATCCTTACTTGAGGAACGACGTTAATTGTCTGTATCAGTCCGAGACACAATGATGTTAAATTTGACGAGAGGAGAGTGCATCTAATTTCTTGCATTTCTGCACATATCTGCCACCACCCAGTTCCGCAAGGTGGTCCGATGAGCTCCCTAAAGTCACCTAACAACGGAGCCTAGAACTCTATTGTAGTTATCACCTAAAGCATAATACACTCTCTAGTGCAAGTAACAAAGCATTACAAAATTCCAACATATGCAAGTTGTTCATTGAATAAACGCCGACGTCTAACGAACAAAGACTTTCCAAAAATCACCATGAGACACTTCTTTTAGATAATCATCGCAATCAAACCGGTTGTTTTGACCCTCAAAAAGTCTGTCCAAAAGTGTCCAGTGGTACAATCCATACACCCAGGCAGCGTGATGATATAATCTCTCCTCGTCGCTCCATCCGTCATCACTATTCAAATCGATCGACCACTTTTCTGAATCCCATCGCGTACAATCGTCTGCCATGCGGGAGTTGTCATCCGCCATTTTTTCAAACGAGCCACATGAACCTGGCCTAACATCCGTCTGACCCCTAAAGTACTGGACTACAGCATTCCCAGAGCTGTTAGCGGCCGTAACCACGTGGAACGTGCGCCCCTGTCGTTTGCTGCAGTGGAATCGTAGTTGATCAAATTTCATGTCACCGTACATTTCCTTCATCGCGCTCTTTGTGATTAGCATCTTGTTGCTATGGTAATCACTTATTCCACGATATGACGTCACAACAGATAGCTGACTGGGAGGAGATGAACCGGTTACGACGTTCAAGACAAGAAGCCAGCCTCCTGTAGATGACACAAACAGTCCAATCTTAACTATAAACAGAGCGGCTAAGCTTTACTTTGTTCTAGAGTGAAGACAATTTAAATTGAGTAACTTTGTTCTGGACTAGGCCTTTGTTTAAAATACTCGGGTTTTCATTCGTAGGCGCTTACCGGGGGGGAGGGGGGTTTATTCCATTCGCGGTGACGAAAGTAACGTTAACTGTTAGCTACAGAGAGACTCGTGTTAATGACTTCAAGTTCCATCAAACTCGAAATTTTGCAGGACTTACCTCCTTCAGTTGTCATGTCACAGTACACTTTGAATGGGTGTCCTGTGCACTTGGGATCAATCCAGTACTCCCCATTTTTCCTCGCATTGGTGATTTTCTTGATATCCTTACAGGACAAACCAGGCTCGCCAGGATGCGACCCTTTCGCAACTTTAAGTGAAACGATAAAAGAAAATAATGATACTTGATGATGATAAGTTACAATTAACAATAAGCTAAAGTTCTTGTTGTAAAGTTTATGCTTTAAGAAGGCTAAAACTGATCAAAATCTTCCAGATAACTGCGACTGGGACATAATCGATACAACGCACAAGGCCCTCAGTTTTTCGAGTGCTTATGCATTCATTCAGATTCAGCTAGGGATTCCGAAGCTTACATGTACAATGGTCACTCAATGCTCCGCTATCTCCTTTTCCTAACGTTCGCTTAGAAGGTGGAGGTTGATTATTGAATAAGTAGCTTCTGTTGAAGAGAGGTTTTTCCGCCGCTCAAAATACGGCAGCTGTAAGTTTTATACACATGGGAATATCAACAAAACAACCAACGAGCCGGTGTACAAAGAACGAGTGCTTGAATCGCTTAGTTGCCATGGTTACCAGAGTACTTATACTTATCTTCTCACCAGTAGAATGCTTTCCTGAGTATCCCGGATGACAATGCCCGCTCTGTGTTTGTCTACTTTGAGTGTCCGCTAAGTCGACACAGGAGATCTGTTTTTTCGACAACAATGCAATTTTAGTCTTTCTATTTGAAGACGTAACAATTGGCAACTTCTGCCACTAGAAATGTCTTCCTGAGTAGTTCATTCAGGAGAGAGACTTTGCCTTGTTTGAAATGGCCAAGCCGTTTATCAGTAAAACAAATGGCTCAATTGAAAATTGAAAATGTAGCCATAGAGACGAACAGACCCAGTGTCGGGCGTCAAGTTGTGAATGTGCAAAAGACAGGCGCTATCATATGAAGACTCTGTATTACCCTTTGGGACAAGGTGGCTTACTTTGTGAAAACAGTTTTCAGATGGGTTTTTGTCGATTGCACTAGCATAAATTTTGGCATACTCAAAAATCACGTTGAAAGTACGTCTCAGGCAAGGAGAAATTTGAAAAATCGAAGTAGCGAGAACAAACTAATAAAAGCTATTAGAAGAGGCGCTTAAGAAAAGAAAATACACAAAACAAGGACAGCACGTTTCCAGTTGAGGAGAGAAAAAACACCGTTTACAGATGGTAGACAAAGTTTCTGAAGCTGGAATACGATTGATTCGTCTGTCAGCACGTCTGTAAGACGTGTGAAGAGACGAATCAGCTGAAGACCTATTTTGGTCCATAATTCGTCTGAACACCGAATTTATACTTAGACGAACTTGAATTTTTGACGAAATATCCGTCGCGTAGACGAATAATTCGTCACAGACGAGTTATTCATCTCCAATATAAATTTAGCCATTGATAGCTGCCTCGAGAGACGGCGCCAGCGTAAACCAAGCTGCACTAAATCCCATCCAGCTCATATCCCCAAGACACTCAATGTCGTTTGTTTTTCTCACACTCAATATCAGCAATCACTTCCTTTATCCCCAGTCTTAGTGAGTTTGGCAATCTGTGGATTCACTAATTTTCGCACAGCACAAAGCGAGGCTTACGTGGTGGCATGAAGTGACCGGACGTAAGCTGAAGAGTTCCTCCGAGGCTCGTTGGTGGTCGAAGTGGAAAGGGTACACTGAACAACTTATACAACAGTTCGGTGACGTACGAAGATTTTTAGATAATGATGAAAGGGAAAATGTCCCTCCCCAGATTTCACGTTAACTGGTCGACTTCCCGTTCGATCCTATCATCCAATTAAGGTTGTGAGCCTTTAGCTTCAGCGAACTAGCAGTAATCGTTGATGTGGGTGAACCATTCGTTGAGGCCACTTTAAGTTTTTTTTTCGGGAGATGGTCCACTAGCCTTCTCATGCCTCGGGAGATTACAAGCGGTTTCTTATGCATGCCATGCAGGCCCCATATTTCAGTCCCAAAAAACCAACTCTTGATTTGCGTTAATTTGTTAATTTCAGTTTACAGCCGTTTTCCAAATTAGTGCTCTAGCGCTAGAAGACTAGACACTTAAATAAAGTTCGTTTCCTTTCTTTTCCAACCTCTATGCGGTAGCTGTCGCTATAACCGCTGAGTATCCCACAAAAACTATTGCAGCACTGGAAAATGCGAAAATTCAATTTGGACTTGTACGACACGTTGAGCGCATTCAAGGCCGCAAGAATAATGTACCTAGTAGCTGAGCAGTGACTGCGAGAGAAAGCAGCAAGTGAAAGCTCTACGACTAATTACGTTTTTGAACAGCAAGGATGAAATTGATGCATTAATTACGGAACAGCCTTACTATATTGGTGCCACCTAGAACGTCAAGACGCTAAACCGGCAGATCACCTGCCACACTGGTCTTCTGCAGTCATGAAGGTTCCCCAGTACAAACCTCATATGCAGCTGCAGAGAGATTATTCTCAATACTCAACTTATCTTTCGACGATTTGCAAGACCATGCCATTTACAGCTTTGTGTAATACTTCAGTATAATCAGCAATGATAAGCTGATTATTCAGAGCTCATATAAATGCTCATCCTTAGTTTGACTATTTGAAGAATATTGATTGATTTTATAGTTTTAAGAAAGAAGAACATTTTGTTAATTCTGAGAAATAATTTCAGATGATATGCAAGACATGCCTGTAACGACAAATTTGTTGGATGTTTATTAAAAAGTAACCCGCAGTCACCAGATAAGAGATTACCTCTTGTTTTGTTTTTACCCCCTGGCGTTGTCTGAGTATAGTTTTGATGATAGAAAGCAACATTTGCAGAAACTAGCATAATTTTGGCATAATTTCCAAAACGTCTGAGCACTGCCAGAAGCATAATATGCCATTTCTTCCGAGGACAAATCCGCAGGTGTTTTGTAACTAGGCAAAAAATTAGGGTGTTAAGCTGACGATTTCAATCTTCCCCGATTCCATTCCAGTTTTCAATGGTTTGATGAAGAAATACTACTTTCCGGTATGCATAAAGAAATGAAGGGTGGATAATAAGAGCGACAAGTTTGTTGAACTAACCTTAAGAGAACCATAGTAGGTTGATCCAATCTTCTTTTTAAACTGACTTGGTTTCATTTGATGTGTTTTGTTGTTCAGCTCGCAAATTTGGATGACTTTGTCGCCCACAGGAAGATGAATATTAAAAGATTTGCAGGTGTCATTTCCGATGCATTTCAGCTGGCATTCAAATTCATCTGTAACGTTCCAAGTTTCCATAACATGCCCCAACAATGTGTGATCTGGAACAAAGACATTAAAACTTGATATACGCAGTGACAAAAATCCCAGCCAAATTCCCAAGCAATGATTTACAAATTATTAAGGCTACTATGATCAAAAAATCATTTTCTTTTTTCCCTCAGATTTTGAAAGCTGAAGGGCGTAGCTAGGGGGGGGGGGGGGTCCTGGGGTGCCCGTGAACCCCCTCTGTAAGCCGTTTTTTACTCAAACAACCTACAGTATTCAGGTTGCGAAAACGCGAGTACCCTCTGTTTGACACAGTGTGACCCCTCCTTTGAGAATTCCTGGCTACGCACATGAAGCGAGTTCGCTTAAAACCGACTGGCAAAATTTTGAGCTTTCATTTTTTAATCCGCAGGCTTTTTATTTTTAATGTAACGTTTGGATTTCACGGTCCGCCATTACTCACGTTCAAAACTGACCGATTGGACCTCAGAGAGTTGGATCTAGGGAAAGTTGCTTCAATGACTCACTAGCTTAAAATTTCAGCATGTAAACGCAACTTATTATATATGCAAAACACGAGTTTAAAAATCTGAAAGCCCGAAACTCCCGTGCTGCACATTAATTCAGCCGCGTACACACACATTGAATTCTTAAAGCAGTGAGTCTTTGACGTCATTTTCTCCTCGATCCAGCTCTCTCAAGATTTTAAAGTTAGTAATGCCGAACCAACAAATAACAAAATTCCAGTTAAATAAACAGGTGTCTTTTTGAAATCAGAACTTAAAACTTAAATCACTCAGTGTTTAGTTAACATAGTTTTGAAATCCAAAGAAAAAGAAGAATTATTTTTTGGTCGTAGTAGCACTTTAAACTACAAAACCAAAATGCCTTCTTTTAAACGAGTGAGGTGTCAAACCATTTTCCAGGACAAAGATTCGTTGTGAGATGTTAAGAATGTGTTTTTTCTTTCACCGACAATGCAACTCAACTGCATTCGCTTTACATTTCCCTTCTAGTTGAAACTCTCCCTTTTCGTCTTGCCTCCTAAAACGTAGAAACAGCAACTTCACTTAATTAACAATTATTCGCCGAAGGCGAAGTGATTATCGGTGAATATTCACCGAGACGAAGTCGAGGTGAATATTCACCGATAATCACTGAGCCTGAACCTCCCCAACAAGTTGAACCAGTAACGGCGAACCACATTATGTCACTGAGGGACAACTCTGATTCACAAACGTTTCTTAGGGCGCTTTCCTTTCGTCAGAACTGGCCGGACAGACCCGTCAGTTTGCAAAGAAAATGCAACAGTTTGAAGGAACCCCTCGCATTCGTCTGGAGGAGCATATATCATCCTCGAAGTACGTTAATTTGAAGGCGTTCTAGAGTTCGTCCTTCCAAATGCCCGGTAACGCCGGTAAGTTCTGTCAAATGGAAAGCGCCCTTAAATAATGAAGCAATAAATCTGGCCGTCTTCTTACCTTCGTGACGTTCGAACACGCGTGCACAACTTGATTGAGTTTCTGACGGCAAGAAGAAAATTCCAAAAGCGACCAAACAAATAGAGCCGTCCTGTGGCTCCCCATTGGTAAAGCGAATACTTTGTCAACCTTTTATCTAAACTTGGCAGAATTTCACCTTAATAAAAGTCTAATGAAAAAACGTTGAGGAAGTATCGCCTAAATACAGATAACTACAGAAAGTGAATCCTTGGTGATGACTAGAAAGGGAAGCGAAGACAAGTTCAACTCGTTAAAGATACAATGATCGTTGAGCCGCCTAACATTGAAACTGAGAAACGACAAACACCAATTGAGCAGAAATACCAATAAAGAGTTGGCAGCTGAGCTAGCAAAAATGATAGACAATTATGAAATATTAATCTCAATCATGTTTAAGAAGCAATAAGAATTGTGGGCATCATATTTTAATGATTTTACGATTTACTTGAGGTCATAGAGTGCGATATGGAAGTTGCTATGGAAACAGCGATGAAGTAAATATAAATCAACGAAATGATATACCGTAAAATTCCGGAAATACGCCCCTCCGTGTATAAGCCCCTCCAAATATACGCCCCCTAAAGCGGCAACGCAAAAAACCCTCCGTTAAATCGCCCCTCCAAATATCAGCGCCCCGGGAGCATGTACTTGGAAAATTGCCCTCAAATACAAAGTAAAACAAAGCAAAACCGGTAAATTTACTTTCACTTCGATTTGGAAACGCAAATTTCCCTCCGTAGATAAGCCCCTCCGAATATAAGCCCTTCCAAAAATAAGCCCCTCGAAAAGGGCCTTTGAAAAATATAAGCCCTGGGGCTTATTTTCGGAATTTTACGGTATACATAGTGTTGAAAAATATTTCACTTGTTTGCTGCGCTCACTCGTGAAATATTTTTCAACAATCGAAGAGAAATTCAATACCTTC
>OX421454.1:2168316-2178316 GCA_949126865.1 Montipora capitata | reverse complement strand
GGAGGGGATGAACCGGTTACGACGTTCGAAACCAAAAGCCAGCCTCCTGTAGATGACATAAACAATCCAATCTTAACTATAAACAGAGCGGCTAGAGTGAAGACAATTTAAATTGAGTAACTTTGTTCTGGACAAGGCCTTTCTTTAAAATACTCGGGTTTTCATTCGTAGGCGCTTACCGCGTGAGCTTCATTCCATTCGCGGTGACGAAATTAACGTTAACTGTTAGCTACAGAGAGACTCGTGTTAACGACTTCAAGTTCCACTTACCTCCTTCAGTTGTCATGTCACAGTATACTTTGAATGGGTGTCCTGTGCCCTTGGGATCAATCCAGTACTCCCCATTTTTCCTCGCATTGGTGGTTTTCCTGATATCCTTACAGGACAAACCAGGCGCGCCAGGATGCGACCCTTTTGCAACTTTAAGTGAAAGGAAAAAAAAAGATACTTGATGATGATAAGTTACAATTAACAATAAGCTAAAGTTCTTGTTGTAAAGTTTATGCTTTAAGAAGGCTAAAACTGATCAAAATCTTCCAGATAACTGCGACTAGGACATAATCGATACAACGCAAAAGGCCCTCAGTTTTTCGAGTGCTTATGCATTCATTCAGATTCAGCTAGGGATTCCGAAGCTTACATGTACAATGGTCACTCAATGCTTCGCTCTCTCCTTTTCCTAACGTTCGCTTAGGAGGTGGAGGTTGATTATTGAATAAGTGGCTTCTGTTGAAGAGAGGTGTTTATGCGGCTCAAAATACGGCAGCTGTAAGTTTTATACATATGGGAATACCAACAAAACAACCTACAATGCAGGTGTACAAAGAACGAGTGGTTGAATCGCTTAGTTGCCATGGTTACCAGTGTACTTATCTTCTCACCAGTACAATGCTTTCCTGAGTATCCCGGATGACAATGTCTGCTCTGTGTTTGTCTACTTTGAGTGTCTGCTAAGTCGACACAGGAGATCTGTTTTTCGAAAACAATGCAATTTTAGTCCTTCCATTTGAAGATTTAACAATTGGTAAGTTCTGTCACTCAGTAGAAATAGGGACCTTACGAAACGAGGACGACGACGGCTACGAGGACTTCATTTAAAAATACGAGTTCGCGTTATTCGTATCACTACGAAACTATTTCATGTCGTTTCGCGTTAAAAATGTGTAGTAACTATCGAGGAATTAAACTTGTATGAGTGGGTTGGAAGCGTAGAAAGAGAACTGAAAATTCATCGTCTTGTGATAACGTCCTCCACAGAACCTTGAATTTGGTCATTTCACGTCGTCATTTAGGAGATGACGGCAAAGAAATGTACCAAAATGTAAAATGCACGTGCAGAGCGTGCAGAGCCATTGGTTTTGCTCACTAAACCTATTGTTTTGTAGCGTCGTCGTTGCCGTCGGCGTCCTCGTTTCGTAAGCTCCCTACTGTCTTCCTGAGCAGTTCATTCAGTAGAGCGACTTTGTCTTGTTTCAGTGAAATGACCAAGAAGTTTTTCAGCAAAACAAATGGCTCAATTGAAACTTAAAAAATGTACTTAATGAGCAGAGACGAACATGTCCAGTGTCTTTTATATGTAGGGTGAGATCGGGCGTCTAGTTGTAAATGTGTTAAAGACAGGCGTTATTATATGAGGACTCGGTATTACCCTTTGGGACAAGGCGGCTTACTTTGTCAAAACAGTTTTTAAGATGGGATTTTGTCAAAAACCACGTTACTATACACCTTATCCTAAAATGGTCGCTGATTTATGCGCATACAAATTGGCCCTTGATGCCTCGTTCAAGATAAAATATTCATTTGCATTTTAAGCTTAAGAACGAGGCATCAAGGGCTAATTTGAATAAAAACAAGAGACCATTTTGGAATAAGGTGTATTCAGAAAGTACATCTCAGGCAAGGAGAAACATAAAAAGATCGAAGAACTGAGATCAAACTATCATAGGCGCTTAAGAAAAGAAAATACACAAAACAAGGACAGCACGTTTCCAGTTGAGGAGAGAAAAAACACCGTTTACAGATGGTAGACAAAGTTTCTGAAAGCTGGAATACGATTGATTCGTCTGTCAGCACGTCTGTAAGACGTGTGAAGAGACGAATCAGCTAAAGACCTATTTTGGTCCATAATTCGTCTAAACACCGATTTTATACGTAGATGAACTTGAATTTTTGACGAAATATCCGTCGCGTAGACGAATAATTCGTCACAGACAATTTATTCGTCTCCAGTATAAATTTGACCATTTGATAGCTGCCACGAGAGACAGCGCCAGCGTAAACCAAGCTGCACTAAAGCGCATCCAGCTCATATCCCCAAGACATTAAATGTCGTTTGTTTTTCTCACACTCTAGTCAATGTCAGCAATCGCTTCGTTTATCCCCAATCTTAGTGAGTTTGGCAATCTGAGGATTCACTAATTTTCGCACAGCACAGAGCGAGGCTTACGTGGCAGGAAGTGACCGGACGTAAGCCGAAAAGTTCCTCCGAGGTTCGTTGGTGGTCGAAGTGGAAAGGGTACACTGAACAACTTATACAACAGTTCGATGACGTAAGAAGATTTTTAGATGATGATGAAAGGGAAAATGTCGCTCCCCAGATTTCACGTTAACTGGTCGACTTCCCGTCCGATCCTATCATCCAAATAAGGTTGTGAGCCGTTAGCTTCAGCGAACTAGCAGTTAGGCCACTTTAAATTTTTTTGTAGGAAGATGGTCCACTAGCCTTCTCATGCTGCGGGAGATTACAAGCGGTTTCTTTATACATACTAGTCCAGCCCGAAAAATGGCAAAATCGTTCACTTTTTGATAAAAGCATGGAACTTGGTAGAATGATACAATTATAGGTACTGATCATTTTCTGATATAGGGTCAGCGACGAACCGCCTTTTTAAGAGGATAAATGAGCGTGGCCAAATTCACATTTTCTAGCCAGCATGAAAACGAAGCTGAAATAAAACAATTGTTTTTTCAGGTAAAAATTTTAGTTTTCACGATAAACAGTCTTTGGGAATTATCAGAGGAACAAATATAACTCATTTATCTTATTAGATATTCCTTAATGTGTGCCACGTGGTCTATCACGTGACTACAAGGAAACTTACAGACTATGAGAAGCAGTAAGTGGTAGAATATTTCAGTTAAAAAAAGTGTTTGTAAGTAATAGAATATTGAAATTAAAAATCTGCCCGGTGGCTGTCTGTCCATGTCAGAGACATGTGCACCCTATCATCCAAACATCCAAAGGTATTCCAACAGTTCAGTGAGGGAGCCTTTGTGGTGCACAAGTCACAGCAGGCATTTTCATCCATTAGCACTGGATCACGCGCATGAGCAAGCTAACGCCTTGGTTAAAGGAGATGGTGGGGCCTGCGGCCTACCTGAAAACCCTGGTGCTTTATTGCGATGGATGGTTGCAGGACCTGAGCTTGCAAAAATGACACAAGAGTTTGAAGAATCCATTCGTTCTGTCACAAAGGAAGATACACGCCACCACGAGCAAGTACCAGGAGTACAGGTTTTGTTTAAGAAGGACGTTGCATCCCTGGTGTCTTCATTTGAGGACGTAGGAAATCCGTATGAAGAAAACAGCAAAGATCTGTTTGCACTAGAATCCAAAGTTATAGTGGAAAATGCAGTCATCCAAACAGTCAAGAACGTGATAACCATTGGTCAGGAGCAGTACAACACATTTTTCAAGAGCGATTTCAGAAAAGGACCAAGGAGGTGACTTCAGTTATAAGCAAGAATAAGCTTCCATTGTTTAAAAGCCCTTTAGAACAGAAATCAGACAAGAAGAAAGTACAACTTGTAGCTCTGAAGGATGATTGTGCCCTATTCTCCAGACTATACATTGCTTGTCAAAGTCGTGAAGGAAACCTCCTAGAATTCTTTAAAGATGAGAATCATCCGTGGCCCTTATCTCTGGCTCAGGCTAGTAGATTGAGAGAAGGCCAGAAGTCAGATCTTGTAAAGTGCATGGAAAAGAGTTATACACCGACTGCCGAATCCCCAGAAGTGGACATTGCACTACTTGACGGAGCTGTTGTGGTGCAAATGGAATCGCCCGGGGCCGCAAGAACGTTTCAAGAGTATGCAGACAATGTTTTCATGCCACACATGCTTCAACCAGTCAAAAGAGTCGACAATATCTGGGATGTTTATCGACAGGATAGTCTAAAGGCAGCTACCAGAGAGAAGAGGGGCTCTAGTACATGCAGAAGGGTAACATCCTCTTCCCATATTCTGAAGAACTGGAAGAGTTTCTTACGCGTGAATGAGAACAAGACAGAGCTCTTCCACTTCCTGGCGAAGCAGGTGGAATCTTGTCACGTAGAAGGTAAAGAACTTTGCGCTACATACGAGGAACACGTTTTAAGCTCACCAAGAAGAGATGAAAGGGAAGATTGTACCCAAGAGGAAGCTGATACACACATCATGCTGCACATGTACATTGCTTCGCAGTGTGGATATCGGAGAGTCATGATCAGAACCATTGATACAGATGTTGTGGTTCTTGCAGTTTCCAAGTTTTTCAGGTACCTGGTAATACATGACATTGCTGCTCAGCTTGGACCACAGAAGGCCAAGGCTCTTCCAATGCTAACAGGTTGCGACACCGTTTCTTTTTTTCTGGCAAAGGGAAACGAACAGCATGGGATACCTGGAGTGTGTTCCCTGCAGTAACTGATGTGTTGGCTGAGTTATCTTCAGTTCCAGAGAGTATCCCCGACGACTACATGCCACTGTTCTTCTCTACAGCAGAACCAGCACAGCATTAACAGTGAATGAAGCTAGACAAGAGCTCTTCTCAAAGAAATCAAGGGCTATCAAAAACATTCCGCCAACTCAAGCTGCCCTTTTGCAGCACACAAAGCGTGCTGTTTATCAGGCCGGACATGTGTGGGGAAGTGCTTTGATCGCTAAACCACAGATTCCAAGTCCGCAAGAATGGGGCTGGAGAAGAGAAGGAAGTGAATGAAAGCCGGTGTGGACAGTTCTGCCACAAGCGCAAGAATCTTGTTATGAGCTGATTCACTGCGGGTGGAAGAAAGGATGCACTGGTCAATGCAAATGCTGTAAGGCAAGCCTGAAATGCACAGCCCTGTGCAACTGTGGAGGACATTGCCAAGATGATAAATTGCTTTTGGCGAATATAGCGTAAAAGTGTGAACATACATACATACATACATACGTTTTATTGCAACTCCCTAAAAGGGCTTTTCAGTACAATACTACAAAAAGAACAATAATTCAGAACAAATATATGAACATACTAACTTTGATATTCTCTAAGAGTATAAATAAGATAAAAATAGTAATTAAGAACAAGTATATTAACATAATTTATTTAAATATTGTCTAACTAAATTCCTTTTGAATGCATTTAAACTAGTTAAGTTCCTCAAGTCGTTACTTAATCCATTCCAGATTTTTACACCTCTATATGCAAAGCGACGCTGTCCGGTTGCTAGGCGACAACGAGGAATATTTAGGTTGTTTGCAGATCGCGTTACCCTGGTACATACAGAGGATCTCATTTGTAGTTGGTCACATAAATATTTGGGCGCGAGATTGTTTAGGCATTTAAATACCATCACTGCATCATTGATATCTAGTCTATCTTTTACCTTGAGAATTCCTAGCGACTTAAGACCTTCGCTAATATGATCGAATTTTTTAAGTCCCAGAATAATTCTCGCAGCAAAGTTTTGGACCAGTTGGAGTTTATGTATATTAGCCTTAGAAGTGTTTGCCCACACCGACGAGCAATAAAAGAGCTTAGTGAACACAAAACTTTTAATGAGTAATAAAAGTGTTGGTCTGTCCAAAACATGCTTAATTCTGTTTATATGTACTAACTGATTAAAGCAACTAGAAACTGTTTTAGTAATATGAGTATCGTATGAAAGACGCTGATCTAAATATACTCCAAGGTCCCTAGCAAAGGGAACCGGTGATATAGTTTTATCGAAAATAGAAACAGATATTGGTGGTAACTGCTTAGTAAGTTGCGGTAGGCCAACAACCATTAATTTGGTTTTGTCCGGATTTAAAAGCAATGAATTTCTCGCGCACCATTTGCAAATTTCCTGAAGGTCAGCATTTACTGTAGCTATAGCATTGTGTACATTCGAAACTTGAAATTTTAAAAACAACTGGCTATCGTCTACATAACACGAGACTTGACTGTGAGTAACTATTAAGTTAATCAACCCATCAATATAGGTAGTGAAAAGTACAGGGCCTAGAATAGAACCCTGAGGAACGCCATGTGTTAAAGTTAACATTTGAGAAACGGCGTCTTCATATCGCACCCTTTGAGTCCTATCAGAAAGATAACTAGAAAACCATGAGAGACAGTGTGAAGCAAGGCCTAATCTACGTAACTTACTTAGGAGAATATTATGATTTAAACTATCGAACGCTTTAGACATGTCTAAAAGTACCAGTATAGAAATTGATTTCTCGTCCATAGCTTTTAAAAGTTCATCAGTAACATAGATAAGGGCAGTCTCTGTGGAATGTAGTTTCCTATTGCCATTTTGGTGAGTGGAGAGTTTATTGTTTACGGAGAGAAAGTCAACAAACTGTTTATGAGCAAGTCTCTCACACACCTTGGATAAGGTAGGAAGCAAGGAAATTGGTCGATTGCAAGAAGGCTCGTCCGAATTTCTGTCTTTGGGAATCGGGATAACTTCTGCAGTTTTCCATGCTTTTGGGAAGACGCTCAGCTCAAATGAACTATTAATCAATCTGGTAATTATGGTGGAAGTGGCTGGTAGGCTGTCCTTTAGGATTCTTGCAGATATCTTATCATATCCAGGTGCTTTATTGCAGGATAGGCCCATAATTACAGATTTCACTTCTCTTTCAGTAACAGACTTAAAGTTGAAGCAATCAGAACAGTCATATGAAGTCGTAGGTTCTTGTTGGGTGACTACTTCAGTAACATCTAGTTGTTGCTCCTGTATCAAATGGTTGGCCTTGAGAGCAGTCAATCTTCCAACAGACGTAAAATATCTATTGAATTTGTTGGCAATAGCAACGCGATCTTCTGTATTGCTCAGTGCCTTGGCAGTGTTATTTCGAGACATATTGGTTTCCATATATACATATGAACTCTCTTTCTTGCAGTCACGTGATAGACCATGTGACACACTGAAAATTGAAGATGCTTTTTAACCCTCTCTTGATTATCAAGGACTGTTTACTGCAAAAAGTAAAATTTCTACCTGCAAAAACACTACTGGAGTCACGTGAATTAGTATATAGTGTTAAAGTGTAAACTCTCGTTCTCGTAGTCACGTGATAGACCACGTGACATACATTATTGAAAATGTTATGCAATAAAGATGCTTTTATTAGTCTGATCATTACTAAAGACTGTTTATCTTGAAAACTAAAATTTTTACCTGAAAAAAAACAATTGTTTTATTTCAGCCTCGTTTTCATGCTGGCTAGAATTATGTGAATTTGGCCACGTTCATTTATCCTCTTAAAAAGGCGATTTGTCGCTGGCCCTATATCAGAAAATGATCAGTACCTATAATTGCATCATCCTGCTAAGTTTCATGCTTTTATCAAAAAGCGAACGATTTTTGGCCTAACAGCTGGACTATACCAGGTAAGTACTTGGTGTCTCTTTTTCTATTGTTTCAAATTTTTTTAAACAAGGTATAAAACGTTCAGTAATTATACAATTACCCTAACCGAACCCTAACCCTAACGCTAACCATGAAGGTTTCACCGTGTTTAGATAATTTTGTGCAATAGATAACCACTAAATGACAAAATACACCAGGTACCTTCCACATACCAAGCCCCACGTTTCAGTCCCCAAAAACCAACATTTGATTTGCGTTAATTTGTTGATTTCAGTTTTCAGTTTCCCTAGTTAGTGCTCCAGCGCTAGAAGACTAGAAACTTAAATAAAGTTCGTTTCCATTCTTTTCCAACGTCCGTGCGGCAGCTGTCGTTATAGCCGCCGAGTATCCCACAAAAACTATCGCAGCACTGGAAAATGCGAAAATTCAATGTGGACTGTACGACTCCTTGAGCGCATTCAAGGCCGCAAGATTACAAATTTTTTAATTGCGCAATGTAGCGTCTGTAGCCACCATGGCTTCCAATGGCGAGCCAAAAAAGGCTTATAAGGGGAAGTGAGCTATTTTCCTTTTTAACTTGTCTTTACACTACCACATTTACTTTCCAAAGTATCTTTACTCCATTAGAGAAGATGAGAATGAAAATCTGAGGGACACCACTGTCCTGTCACACGAAATTTTCTCTTCCGGTTACCGTCCGCGTCTCAAAAACGCGCGTGCTTAAGCTCCCTATTGCCTATACATAGACATCTCCTATTCACGAAAACTACGAAAATTGTACACACATGGTTTGTGGTGGCCTGTAGCTTCACTCGCGCGTGCACTCGCATGAGCGGATGACGCATGCGTAAATGCCTATCTTGTAACCCCTTCATTTTTTCTAATTTTGGAACTTTACTCGTTTATATCTCTGCTTCCCGACGGTGAATTTTTTTCCGTTCGTTCATGTTTTGCAAGTTGGCTTAGATTAATTTAAACCGTTGTCTTTATTTAAAAAAAATTCCGTAGGTGAAAAACAAAATTAGAGACAACAATAAAAAAGGTGACATACGCTAACACCAACCCGGTGTGGGACACATTTTAAAAAAACTTATTTTTCTGAAAAACTGACCTACAGATTTTGTTGAATTTTAAATATTTTAGCGATTATTTCTTACATTATCTGGTAACGCTGAATGGAAAGATTTCACCGTCCCATTTTTTTTTTAAAAGAAAATCTCTTGATTTTAAGGCTCAAAGAAATACCTTCTATCGTTGCCATGGTAACGTTATTTTGGAGGAAAATGTGATGTGAAAAATCTATGATGAGTACTTAATACCCTGGCCAAATTTTGTCTTGATATGGTTACCCTAACTGTATCTAAGGACAGAATATGTTTATTTGTTTGAAAAAAGGTGAAACTATTTCGAGCCTCCTTTAAGCTCCCTAATATTTTTAGACAACGTTCTGGTAGCCGTCGTCGTCTTTGCATAAGGTGAACGAACGTGATGTTTTCGTTAGAATTCTTATTAGAGAGGGTGTTAATAAAGGTTGTTTGTTCATGTTGCTTCTGTTGTTTTAAGTATTTAAATACGTGTCATTAATATTGAAATTAAGAAATGAGTTCACTAGAGTTTGATGCTTTGTCAAACTCAAGAGGGTTTGGTATTACATGCAACTCATTTGCCCAGGCCTTAAGCTACCATGGCTAATAAGAAGAAGAAAGTGAACTGACCTTAAGAGAGCCATAGTAGGTCGATCCAATCTTCTTGTTAAACTGACTTGGTTTCATTTGACGCGTTTCGTTGTTCAGCTCGCAAATTTTCATGACTTTGTCGCCCACAGGAAGATGAATGTTAAAGGATTTGCAGGTGTCATTTCCGATGCATTTCAGCTGGCATTCAAATCCATCTGTAACGTTCCAAGTTTCCATAACATGCCCCAAAAAAGTGTGATCTGTAACAAGACATTAAAACTTGATAAACGCGCTGACAAAAATCCCAGCAAAATCGGCCCAAGCAATGATTTACGAGTTAACCTACAAATCCAAAATGCCTTTTTCAAACAAGTGAGGAGTCAAAACCATTTATCAGGACAAAAATTTCCGACCTTCGTTGAAAGATAAAGGTATGATTTGCCTTGTACCAACAAGACAACCCAACTTCATCATGATTCCCTTTACGTTCCCGTCTAGTTGAAGCTCACTTTTTTACGTTTTCGGTAGTGTTAGGCCCGGTTCAGACGCCGTACTTCACCTGAGCCGAATCGAATTCATTGAATAAGTCCATGTGAAGTACGGCGTCTGAATCAATTCAGAACGACCGGTCTAATTCAGATCGGCTAAGCAATTTTTCCCGCCTAGGCTTTGATCCAGACGCCGTACTTCACATGAGCCGAATCAAATGCAGAAATTATT
>OX421454.1:2155816-2160816 GCA_949126865.1 Montipora capitata | reverse complement strand
AGGTGTATAAAACCTGAAATTGCGCTACTTCACGTTAGCATATACCAAAATAGCGTGGATAGTGTTGAAGGCGGGCGCTGATTGGCTGCTCAAACTCCGGATAGCCATTGCTATTCACCTCCAAGCAATTCACGCGCAATTTGCGCCCGCAAATGTGGAGCTTCGCGGTTCGGTAAATATCCACCACTAGCCACCGACACTTCGGTGAATAGTTGCTAATTGTTGTTTTGCTGACGACGGCAAATAAATGGACAGAAGTGAAAGACTTACGTGCAAAGCCATTGTTTTTGCCCACTAAATATACCAATTTGTGACGTTCTCGTTGCCGTCGCCGTTGTCGTTGCTAAAGCTCCCCAATAGGGACCTTAAGCAAGAACGCTGACGGTTACAAAAAACGCCATATAACAATAGGTTTTAAGGGAAACATTTTTCGTGCAAGTTGAGATTGTTTGTTGCGCGTATTACCACCTTCTTGCGCGACAAATTTTTATGTTGCAAATAGTAGACGTCGCTTTTACTTTTTCCAACATGGAAATTTTTGCCTAAGGTGGTAATACGCGCAACAAAACATCTCAATTTGCAACGCAACATTGTTGCGCGACAAGTTGCACGAAAAGTGTTGCCCGTATTAATGGGCCTTTTTAAGGAGGAAAAACAATAGCTCTGCACGCCCTGCACGTGCGTTTTACATTGTGATAAATTTCCTTGCTGTTCTCGTCTTGACAACGACGTGAAATGATCAAATTTGAGGTCATGTGGAGGACGTGAGCACCTGACGATGAATTTTCAATTTTGTCTCTAAATATCCACACCATTCTCACCAATTTTATTTCTGGAATGTAGACACACACTTTCCATCCAGGCGATTTGGAGTAATCGCAAAATTATTCCATAAACGGAAATAATATTTTTAGACAGCGTTCTCGTAGCCGTAGTAGTTGTCCTTGCTTAAGGTCCCTAATTAGGCAGCTTAAGCTTGCGCGTTTTTGAGACGCAGACGGCAACCGGAAGAGAATCTTTCGTGTTCCAGGACAGTGGTGTCTCCCACAATTTTATACTAATCATCTCGAATGAAGAAAAGATACTTGGCAATGTTAATGTGGTTGTGTGAAGACAAGTTAAAAGGGAAAACAGCTCACTTCCGGTTGCCGTCCGCATCTCAAAAACGCGCGTCCCTAATAGGGAGCTTAAGCACGCCCGTTTTTGAGACGCGGACGGCAACCGGAAGTGATCTGTTTTCCCTTTTAACTTGTCTTCACAAAACCACATTTGCATAACTAAGTATCTTTTTTCCATTAGAGATGGTTAGTATAAAAATCTGGGAGACACCACTGTCCTGGCTCACGAAATGTTCTTTTCCGGTTGCCGTCCGCGTCTCAAAAACGCGCTTGCTTAAGCTCCCTATTAATATCTACTAAGAAACGTACCGTAATGTTACTACCCTTACCCATAAAGCCTTGATCGTCCATGTACGTTTTAGACTTGAGTTCTCGTTTTCTCTTTCTCCGCCGCTCTACTGTTTCACTGCATGCTTGTCTAGCCCGCTGATGTGGCAATAAATCGTCAGTTCTCGTGGAGCCATGCTGATCGGACCCAGGCTTTTTCTCTGACTCGGCGTTGGTAACTCCCTCCTCTGTGAACAGAGCCAAGTCCAGTAGTGCGTCAAAACCTGCATTATTTTTAGTGGCCTTCATGGAAGGTGTAATTTAGTGAGCACGCTGGGTGTTCTTCGAAAAATGTCCGAAAAAATGTCTATCGCCGTCTAAAGAATTGATACAAAATAGAAGGTGGCTCTTCAGTGAACTTTTGCACGTAAAGGAGGTGACTCTAGCTCCTGAGCTACACGTTTCCAGATTAATAACAATAAGAGGGACCTTTAGCATCAGGTTTTTCATGGAAAACCGCAAACCGCAAAATATCACGTGACCAAGGTCTTGCCGTCGCGTTAGCGGTAAGTAACTAACGGCAAGGTTTTTTGCCACTAAAAATTGTACAGCCTCACGTTTAAAAGCACGAAGTAGCTTTCCATATCCACCTTCTATGTGCTAGTTAGATTTTTTTTGAACTCGAATGAATGAAGTATTTATATTTTCTGGGCGATCAAAGTGATACACTTCCACTTGACAAAAAAACAACATGGCGGTATCAAGCCGAACTCCTTGCTAAAGTTCGAAAGCCAGGAAACCTGAAACTGCAAACGGCTAACCGCAAACCGCAATTTGCGGTTTCCCGCGAAAAACCTGATGCTAAAGGTCTCTAATAAGATGACAACAACAATAATAATAATAATAATAATAATAATAATAATAATAATAATAATAATAATAATAATAATAATAATAATAATAATAATAATAATAATATTGCAAAATAATAGATTTTGCAATACCATACGATAGCCGTATTGTGGAGAAAGAAGTCGAGAAGGTAGTAAAATACCAGGATCTAGCAAGAGAATTGAGGAAGTTATGAAAAATGAAAACAATGGTAATTCCTATTGTAATCAGAACATTTGGAACAGTTCCAAAGGATTTAAAGAGGAGACTAGAAAATATTGGTATAGAGACCAAGATAGACGAGCTTCAGAAAAGTGTGATTCTGAACACGGCAAGGCTTCTTAGGAAGGTCCTAGAGGTTTGAGGGGACTTCTTGTCACCAAGCTTCCTGGAGTACTGAAGTTCCCTTGGAAATCCAATGTGTGAAAACAAGATGATGATGATGATGATGATGATGATGATGATGATAATAATAATTACTGTGATTGTAAGCAGAGGAAAACCAACTTAGCAATTGCTTGGATCTATTATAAGAAGGAGTACGATTCTGTCCCCCATTCCTGGATATTGGAAACACTTGATCTTGTAGGGGCTGCAGATAACATCAAACGGCCAATGAGGAAAAGCATAGAGTCCTGGAAAACACTACTAACAGCATGTGGTAAGGACCTTGGTGAAGTGTCCATCAGGAGAGGAATATTCCAGGGGGATTCCTTATCCTCTTTGTAATTTGTGATTGCAATGCTACCTCTCAGCAGTGTACTGAACGAATCAGCAGCAGGCTAGTAAGGAAGAGGGCAAGATAACCCATTTGCTGTTTACGGACGACCTGAAATTATATGGAAGAAATGAGAAGGAAATGAACTCACTTGTACATACTGTCCGAGTGTTGCAGCAGTGACATTGGTATGGATTTTGGAATCAAGAAGTGCGCAATGATGGTAATGAAAAGAGGCAAGCTGGGTGAGTCAGAGGGCATAAGATTGCCTGATGGAAGAATTATCGGAAGTATTGGAGATGATGTTGAAGGTTATAAATATCTGGGGGTGTTGGAGGCCGATGACATTATGCATGACGAAGTGAAGAGAAGTGTGAAGAAGGAGTATATTAGGAGAGTGATAAAAACTTTGTCCTCAAAGCTAAATGCTGGTAATGTTATAAAGGATATTAACAGCTGGGCAGTATCTCTACTTCGGTACAGTGCATGGGGAGATTGTAAACTGGACAAAGAGTGAGCTTGCTGAATTGGATAGTAAGACCAGGAAACTATTAACCATCCATGGCGCTCCTCGTCCCAGGTCCAACGTAAGCCATCTGTACTTACCAAGAAAAGAAGGAGGACATGGACTAACTAGTGTTGAGGACGCCATAAATACTGAAGAAAGAAATATGAATGTCTACATCAGCCAGAGCCAGGAACGTTTGTTGAAAGCTGCATGCAAGAGGAAGAATGTTGATAAAAGTGAAACACCAAAGAGGTATAAGGAAAAGATGAAGAGGAAAAGAACTGAGGACTGGTCTGGAAAGCAGCTGCATGGGCAGTTCATGAGAGAGACAGAGGACCTATCTGGTGTTTCCTGGAATTGGATTAGAACTGGTGAACTGAAGGAGACAGAAAGGCTTATTTTTGCCGTGCAAGACCAGGCACTAAGAACAAACGCCGTAAAAGCCAGAATCGAAAACCAAAATGTATCATCCAACTGCAGAATGTGTGTTAGTCACGATGTGTTAGGCAACTAGAACAAACAAAATAAGCTTCTATACTAACAATAAAATTATTGAGCCTGCCTAATTTCGTAGATATTGCCATACCTAGCCAAGGTAACTCTGATCTATTGGAGATGCAGAGTTGACAAGTAGAGCCAAAGTAAATTTAATGTTAATCAACAGTGCCAGTATTAAGCAAGACAGTGTTGGACCTATGATAGGGCCAGTGTTAAAATGACATTACCAGTATCATTATCACTGCTGTCTTCCTTGGGCAGTTCTTTCATTCGTTTTCTCCTCTTCTTTGGCTTTTCTTCCGGTTCTTCATCTACAACAGGAAAAAATACATATTTGCTATCACCCATGGTTGATACTTCGTACATAAACAATGCACCACAGCTGCAATTTGAAGATTAAAATATGAACTTAGAAGTACAAAACATGCAATGAATATTATTTTCATGTACCTGACTCACTGGTGACAGCTTTTTTCCTTCCTGCCTTTGTGCTGTAAACAAAAAATATCATTGACAGTCACATCAGTCTATTTTTTCCTAAAGGCAAACAGAAAGAACAATGTTGCCTGCTCATTTAATAGCGACAACGTATTAATAACCGTAGGAGAGACAGCCGGTTAGATAAAACTGATGTACCATGGGGCTTTTCCTCCGATCAAATTCCCACAAGTTGAGGCGAGATGACAATTAAATAATGCTTTCAAGTCTACAAGGTACACGAAACTCAGGGTTTCAGTAAAGCACAGAGAATCTCATTTCCACTGCTCCTCTACTGCCAAATGTTGCAGGAAATTTGGCAGCCCTTGCTAAAAGCACATTACTTGCAAAAAATTGCATCACCTTGGACAAGTTATAGCTTAAATTCAAGCATATTAATTAAATGATCTTGAGTGAGACTTCTTGTCATAATAAAATTATCAGATTTGTGAAGGACAAAAGACTTTAGGGGTAATGGACCTCTTAAGTATAGTCCCAGCATTTCTTTCTTGACCAAGGACAA
>OX421454.1:2125816-2150816 GCA_949126865.1 Montipora capitata | reverse complement strand
GCAAGTCATGTCACACTGTAGTGTGTTGTGTGTGACAACATATTTACCATGACTGGTTTGTTTGTTTGTTATTTACTTGTTTGAGCAGGTTGAAGTTTTGGCAGCTGTTCAGGTGAACATGTGGACCTGCCATACCCACCCACCCATGCACTCACAAAGGACAGCCACAACACTGGGGACTCCATTCCCCACTCTTCATGAATTGGCCAAAGTGGAAAATACCATAATATTCTTTGTTTGTCCCCCCAAGTTTTGAATAAGCATTGTTTTTGTTTTCTCTCGGGACCATTGTAAGTCCCAAGAGAAACAGGAAACAATGCATATGCAAAATTTGGGGGGACAAACAAAGAGTATTAAGGTATTTTCCGACTTGGCCAATAGTATCTGGGTTCTTTTAATAATGCCCCACATGGAACTTACCAACATGGAAGATAAAATTATTTGAGACGGAGGCTACAGTTTATAGTCCTTAGCCAAGAAGACACTTTGTAAGGTGCCAAGATGGATGCTCAATTTGTTAAAACCATAGTACACATAAAATTAATGCCCATGTACCTGCCATATTTCTGCCAAAGAAGGATTTCATGCTGCGAGCTTCATTTCCACTTGATGTTGTTTCAGCAGCTTTTGGCTACGAAATGAGAGAAAAACCAAATCAAATTGTCAAATTGATAATAATAATAATAATAATAATAATAATAATAATAATAATAATAATAATAATAATAATAATAATAATAATAATAATAATAATTATTATTATTATTATTATCATTATTATCATTAGCCTTAAAATATCAGTGTTGCTCACAGGCTCAGCTACTTTATGAAAACTACTGACTAACGTTAAAGACAAAGATGAACAAAAGGACAGACAAGGAGTAGTTTACAAGATCAAAATTAATGCTGCAACTGCCAGGCCACTTACATGTGTACAATTCTGTGAGACTGGCAGAAATCTGAACGAAAGACTGACTGAACACAAATGAGTAAGGCAAAGTCTACCGGTACCTCACTATTGCCTTCCCTTGCAATGCTTTCTTTTTTATTGCCACTTTTCTCAGGTTTTGAAGTTGATGCTTTGGCAGCAAACATCTCCAGTGCAGACATTTGTCCTTTCCCTGCTTTGGCTCCTGATGCCTGATACAGAAAAAAATTTAAAGGATGTCTGGGAAATGCTCATGTATACAGTATATTATTATTATTATTATTTTTATTTTTTTTTTTGAAAAAACAACAACAAAGTATAAAATAATGATGATTCACAGCACCTTGGACTTTTGTTCTGTTCTCAGCGCAGCACCTCGAAAATAAACCAAAATTATTGATTCAATTACCGTACGATGGTTAGGAAAATGGTACAAGTAATAATTTATTATTGGTGTGTCTAATTAACAGCGATTGTGGCATAACACTTCATCAATCAATCAATCAATTAAACACAGCCAGTGAAACCGATCGACCTATTACAATTTTATTGTACATGTAGGTGAAATAAACTATAGGGTTATTCTTCGTGAGGAAGGGTTTACTTCAAGGTACGAGAAGGAGGATTAGTCAGTTAAAGCAAAGGGCCTTGTCGAAGGAGGGCACTTGTTCAAACATTTACCATGCAGTGATTATCAAAAGTCTTAAGAAATAAAGGATTTACATGTAGAGATGTCCCCAACAATCTTTAACCACAAAGCTGATTGTGGCTAATACATTTACATGTATTTCTGAATAATAGATACCTTTTGAAGTGTGACTCACATCAGACTCTCCGTTGACCATTTTAGAGCTGGATGCCTTTTTATCATCATGCCCAACACTGTTGACATGATGGGCATTGTTACCCCTGAGAATTCCATTATCTGCTGGGTGCTTTGCAAAGGGACAACAAATATGACTCCATCTATTGTTAAATAAAATAAAATAACATAAAAATTGCAAATTTTTTCCATTCACAACCAACAAAGAAACTCAAGTAAATTATTGTAACAAAAGCAAACACAACTAACTGAGCACTTGAAAACTAATTATTAGGAAATGTAAAATAATATTCATTGATTGATCAAGAAAGTAACAGCCAAAAGAAATGCAGTATTCAGGTCACAATACCCGGCAAATCTTGACCCACTTCGAATGTTAACCTACTGTAGTGCTCAAAAGTAAGTTACCACCCTCTCCTCGACTTTCGTATAATGAGACCAGTGTCTCTTCTCGTGAGACGGTTTGAAAAACTGTAAGTGTCTGTGAATGTAAACTTTTCCAAAGATTAACATGTTCCTAAAGAAGCTTGTGCTCCAAAATGGAGCACCTGACTGTTAAAGTGCAATGGAAAATGTTGAAAAACGTGTGCTGCGCAGCATGTAAAAACTGTTTACCGATAGATTTTCTTCAGTACATAAGCTTAAATCCATCAAACTGCCATAAAAATTTGCCTTTCAAATTTAAGTTTATCATGCTCCAATTGAAGTGAACGCAGCGACAAAACTGATGCAAATTTCAGCTGAGCAGCGCTAGCTTATCTTGTATAACATGGACTTTGAGAATAAGAGGTTTGAAAAAATGTTGATGACATAACTTTTGTGAAAATTCAGGCCGGAAGCCTGACATTTCATCCGGTTGTTTTCAATTTCACGTCTCATACTTTGAAAGACATGGGCACAATCAATCGCCTTATTTTGCTTACTTAACAGAATAATCGATCTGTTGGCATTTCAATAGCCCATTTCCGAGTCGCTGCATGCTTCAGTTTCAAAGCAAGTCCTGGTGCACAACCATTCAAATGGAAATGAGTTGCGTATTCTTATGCAAATCAAATTCATTTCCCTGACAATAGTTGAGCACCAAGACTCACTTCGAAACCGAGACAAACAGCAACTCGGAAATGGCCCATTACAAGATAAGTCCGATAACGCAGTGGCGCAAATGTGTTGTGGCAAATGACAAATTTTTGCAAAGGGAAAAAAGCTGGATGTAACCAGGCAGTTTTAATTATTTTAGAACATGTGGTTTAATTTTTGTCCTGCATTTTTGATTAGAATGCATTTTTTAGTATTAATTTTAAATTAATGAATCACAGCAAAAACAAAATCTGAATTCGCTTTATTTCATACAGCGATTTCAGCGTCTGCTCATTCTCTATAATTTCACAGAGATCTGTTTACAATGCCACCACAATAAGAAAACGAAACGTTACCGGTACTCAATTGGCATGATTTCTTTCTCGGTCTTAACAGTATTGTAATTTTGATTCATGTTTCATGCTCGACAAGAGCATCGTTTTGTCATTTAAATTTGAAAATGTTTGTGTGGCTGTCAGACTTTTATCAACATTTATGCCAATCTTGCCACTTCAGTGATTCTCCGGAGACGAGAGTCTTATCATGAGAGACGAGACTTTTGTCTCTAGAGACAAAACTCTCGTCTCCTGAGAAACAAACCGAGACTGGTACCAGTAACTTACTTTTGAGTGGTATCAGTAGTAGTTCTAATAATCTCAGGGACAAACCCTCGCTGTGGGCTAAACAAATGCCAATTTTGTCAACTTTAGGCAATTTGTGCAGCCTGATAGAAGCGAAATTGCAAAACTAATATAGATAAAAATTAATATCTGCTTTTGGGTGTTTCATTCTTTCCATCCTGAGAGCGAGACTTATAGATTTTACTCTGACTATTTACGCCAGGCCCGCGTTGCTCGAAACATGGTTAGCGCTAACCAGGGTTAAATACCATGGAAACCTATAGGTTTCGATATCTCTTAACCAACGGTTAGCACTAACCAGGCTTTGAGCAACCGGCCCCCGACGATTTTACACGTCAATGGGGGACACTTCAGGGATGAATGGGTTAAATTTCACTTGAAAAAATAAAACACTATGAAGTCAGGCTGGGGCACTTAAAACTACTGTGTATCCACATGTATCAGTCATTCCTTTTACAATGCAGATACCCATGCAGATATCCTGCTCAAACTGTGTTTGTCACTTAATGAAAAGACACCAGACCATACTGATGAAACTATGCAACAAGCTTGCATTGAGTAATAAAACTGAGCACACCATATTAATTTTGTTTTTAAAAGAATAGCTAACCTGTTGTCCTCATTCTTGTGTTGTTGTTGTACCTCATAGTCAACTGTGCACAATGAATTGGAATCCTATGTATTTCAGGTGTAAGATTATCAAACAGACATTACAAAAATATGAATCAATTTTCATGTACATACAGTACATACATGTATACATGTATTAAGGGAAAGTGAAAGGTAAAGTAAAAAAAAAACATAGGGACTCAACCTTTAACTTGCATCTCTGAACACTGTAAATATGTATTGATGTCACAAGTGAGAAGGTCTTTTTAGTTTCTGAAAAAGGAAAAGATTTTTCACTGACAGCCTTAACACTACTGAAAGCTGTCAGTCAGTTCCTGACAAAGGTGGAGGTTTCGGACCGCAGACAATAATACTTTAAATAATTTATGATGCAATACTTAACTTACAGCTGTAAGTGTGACTCATCTTCAAGTAGGTTTATTTGAGTGATACATTATAGGTGACACATATAGACAGGAGAAATACATGGTCCCCAAGAGAGTTCCTGAAGACAGAGACACCTGCCATTGTGTTCACCAAAAGGCTCTCGATGATTGTTTGATAGTAATACTCATTTCAATAATAATAATTATTGTTCTAATCACCAAAGATCAACACCATGTACCAGTGCCACAGACTTCCACACATGCTGGGAAAAAATGTTTCTAAATTGACCCGTGAAGTTTTGCTGACCAATTATTGTACAGTGGCGTAAACAATGGCTGTGTTACCGTTAATATTGTTTAAAATGTTCATCATCACAGGACCATGGCCAGAAGCTAAGTAACTCTTGACTCCAGTGTGTAAACAAGGCTTCACTGAGCTCATAAAATGGTATATTTTTGTTTTTTGAGGAAGCGTTTAACCAATCGATGCTAACTTAAAATCTGTTTACTGGGTTGCCGTATGGCAAACCCAGTCAGAAAATGGGTAGATTTCTCCGTTTTATTTATTTTTATTTTTTTCCGTGTCGGTAAAAGTCTTGCCTGTCACTTCCCTGCTAAGTGGTGTCTTTGTGCATAGAGCCCTCAGGGATCGCGTTAACGCAGAAATCGTGCATTTTTACGCAAATAAAATCCAAAAAATGCATCATCGAAATTTTAATGCGTCCCAGGACGCAAGGCACTGACTTAAATAACTCACACAACTTGCTTTGATTTGTCAGTATATTCTGTTGTTTGTAAAACTGTTGGAGCGATCTGTGATCATAATTGAAGTTCTAAGAAATGGGGTTTAAAACATCTAAAAAGGTTAAAACTAAATTTTCGACTGCCTTCTGCGGTCTTCTTCAGGGGAATGTACTCTGAAAGTCACTGAATGCAAATATATAGCAAAAGACGTCACTGTTCGTTGCTCCTAAGGGAGGAAACCAGTGATGCGTAAGCCCTTGGAAACGGTGCTCTTTCATTAACAGAGTTCTTGTCCAGGAATGAATATAACGGCTCTAGAAAAAGCCTTTGTCGGCCGGTCCTATGCATATGCGTCAATATTAATTCCAAGTTGGTTACTCTCTTTTTCTCATAATTTAAAACATACTCTTTTTCTCGCAGAGGGTCACCAAGATTTTGGGACCCCCAAAAAATGCTTGGGACCCCAATTTGGCCGAACATGCGGGTCCCAGGACCCAGATTGAAAAATCCTAGTGCCATCCCTGGCCCTGCTGCGCGTATTTTCTTAGGATCGAGAGGGTAGTGGGAAATGCGTAGATTTCTCTGGTGGACACATTATAACGATTAACTTAACCGGCAATGGCGTCGAAAGTCATGTAGCGCGAATGGCGTTTTAGTGGATCTTTGAACAAACTATACCCTTGTGAAGCTCAATAATGGCAAATCAATTGGATACTGAACAAGACAGGCGACAACATCGACAACAATCTGTCGCCTGTCGAGCCGTCTTTTACCAAGTGTGCTGTTATGTAGAACACTGAAGATTCGCAGGGCAGCGATAATAGTGAATTCAAAGACTAGACCAGGTGGATTGAATGGAATTTCAAGCGTTAAAATCGCTGAAAAGGTAAGATTATTGTCAAAGCGATGCCGCAATTGCGTGTCTTCACCACATGTTCCTTTGATCTCACATTATTGTGTTTTCCGTCAAAATATTCACTTGTTTTCGCTTTCGCTCGAACATATTTACCTTTATTACATGTCCAGTGAATAGTTTTATCCTCTGGGATGAATTTTCCGTCGAAAAATCGGTTATTTGGGCGGTCAGTGTAAAACGCAGACTGCAGACTGCAGACCGGGGGTAAAATGCAGACTGAGGGTAATATAAATATTAATGATAAAAAAACGAGTCATAAGGATAAAATAAAGATTGTTTGAAAGACAATCCTGTTTTGCATCTGTCAACAACTCACATTATCATGACTGCAGGTCGCTGCACATTTTGGGGATGCGATCATACGTGTTGAAATCATCTGTGCTTTGTTTTTGCGCTTCCAGATGCATTGTAATGTTCCAAATTATTTGTCACATCAGTACATCGAGGGAAATCGATCGAAAAACCAACAATTATTACTTCGAATACCTGAATAATCTCGGTTGCCTTTTTTCGGTGCAACAAAATGCACAAAGAATTTCATGTATTCCGAGCAATTAGGACGCGGGGATTTCATTGGTTAAGCTATGCGTGATAACCCCTAGGGAGAGGTTATAATTGAAAATTACATCTTCCAGACGCAAAACAAACGAACTTGTGAACTAAAGGATAAACATAACGTACACGAAAGCGAATGAAAGGATCCTAATAAGAAATTTTTACACCTCAGTCATACTGGCTTAAGCCGACTGAATTGAAACGTTAAATGGTTGCAAAATCCATGTTATCTCTGTCTTTGTTAATTGGTATTGTAGCCATGCGTGTCAAAATAAATTGAGTTATTGGGTAATTACTCGATTACTTTGTTCAGTGCAGCAAAATGGACAGTTGAATTACGGGGTGGTGACTTCTTTGCCTAAAAGCAACTCACTTAACGAAACTATCCTTTTTCCAACAACAACAAGGATTCAAACAGCTTCAATTCTTAGAGTTCGATGAAAATCCGGATTTAAAACATGCAGTGGGGCAACCAAAGCGATGGGAGCTGTGTTGGGGTTTCAGTGTGAAAGTACAAACGGCTACTAACACTCTTATAACTCTTTTTTCATTATTATTTTATTAACCGCAGTCTGCACTCTGCAGTCTGCATTTTATCCCTGGTCTGCAGTCTGCAGTCTGCGTTTTACACTGACCGGTTATTTGGGTGGTTTTTGGCAACAGAGGTTAATTATTTGTAATGCGATCGCTTCCGTTGCCGTTAGCAATGGGTCGCAAATTTGACACTTTTATCGCATTATCACATTACGCATTGAATCCACGTTATCTATTATTCCTAAAAATCTAAAAATATTCATGCCTCATCAGTTTTCGGTCGAATTTATGTCCAAGAAAGCAGATAAATTGCAGAAAATTTTAGTTTTGCATCCAAAAATTCGTAATCAACGCTAAAATGACCAAATTTTGCCTGGAAAACATATTTTACTGTTATTTTTCTTAAATTTTTTTGTTCAACTTTCACTTTTATAAAATGTTTCAGTTGTCTGTAAATAAGTTATATGCTGTTGGAAAGCTTATTTTCTTAGCTTTAAAATGATGTATTTTTTTCCCCCTAACTTTAATATTTTTTGAGAAAAAAAAAAATTTTTTGGCGATGGCTGATTTACCGCGGTTTTCTCGCGGTTGGGAAAGTAGGAAAAAGAGTTAGGCCGGTAGCCAGGTTTTTAACCTCAGAAAAGGATCTGTTTCGTCGTACGAACGTGTGAGGACCTGTGAGCCAAAGGGCCTCTGCTGGTATGACTTCTGGGTGATCCCTTAATAACTTCTTACTAACCGAGCGCGAGGGCCGTACTGCCAGGGAAATATTGGCCCGAGGTCGTGGCAGTACGGACCGAGCGCAGCAAGGTCCGTACAAAAACGACCCAGGGCCAATATAGACCTTATTCATAAATGGCGGTCACATTTATAATTCTTTTGTCCACGTGCAAATTAGCCTACCAAGCCTCATTTTAGAGCAAGAATTCTTTTCAATTCACTGTATGGTATTGAGGCTTGGTAGGCTAATTTGCACTTTGACAAAAGAATTATAAATTGGCCGCCATTTATGAATACGGTCTATTCCCCAGTACGGCTCGAGCTAGCTCGGTTAGTAAGTAGTTTATTATATGGTTTTTTAATTACCTTTTGCTTTGTTTTTGCAAGCCCGTAATCGGCCCGTGGGCCAGTCACAATTAGCCAATCAGAGCGCGCGTTATATCGGCTACAAACCCCAACTTGAAAGAAATTGCCTGGAACGCGGCACGTACCACAGGCAACCCAGTGTACCCTCATGGAGGGTCTAGTTATACTTAGCTTTCTACTCCCTCTTTCAGGTGAAATGTGTCACATGATATTTTTAACGGCTAAAAACAATTTAAATCTTTTATCGAAAACAAGGATGGAAAAGTCATCTTATATCAATGTGTTTTGTTCCTTGCTCTGGTGCTCCTATAGAGGCTTTATCATTCTGCCTTTAAATCATATCCCCATCTTAATGGAAACAGTAAACTAAAATTAAAAGAAAAAAACCGGTCAAGTGATAAAGTGTCCATAGAAGTCACAATGAAAATGAACAACATTAATAGTTTCAAGCAAAAAGTTGATGGACATTTTATAGGTAAACAATCCCCAATGTCAAAGACAAGCGTTATGACATCATTTAAGTCAAGAAATGTCCCGTGACACAGACAACTATGAGTGAAATGAAAAGGTTAGGATGCAGAAAATGGGAGTTGCATGTAGTACTTTCAAATGTTTTCTTGAGGTTGTCCAATTATTGAAATTCAAGCCTGGGAAATTGTAAAATAATCTGAGAAATGGTCATACCAACGTTTCGTTCATGTTGCCTTCATGTGTGTATGTCAAATACCGGTAAATAAGGACTTACAACAAGAAAAAATTGTTCCTTTGTTTTACAATGTACCTAAATTACTCCACTGTGTAACTTGATAGTAGTACAATGAAAGTCACCTTTTTATGAAGAGTAATAAACTATGCTATATATATTTACTGTATCTTTGTTTCACACATTGTTCAAACGAGGAACATACATTTATAAAACCGGGGTACAACCCAGTTACATCATCATCATCAATCCAATTTTGATGCGGGTTTATCCCCGTAAATGGGGGTGGCTGGATTTACCCCACTTTGTCAGCAATCTTTCTAACTCCCACTCTCCATCTCGCTCGATTACCTCTCCTGCTCATACTCCCTACATTTCAAGTCCCCACCCTCACCCCAAGCCACTCATCAGGCTTCGCATCATTCTGCAAGCAGTGCTTGCGCGGCCTAAGGTCAGGGGTTGCACCTTTCTGTTTGTGGTAGGCAAGTGTGGCCCACCCCAGCCTTTGAGCTGGCTGGTGCCAATGTTTTCCTGTTGTCATCATGAGGGTTTTATTGGAGCGCATAGTTTCTACGGGGAGCATGCCCTTGCTTACCCCCAACATCGGTTTTCGGACACAAGTGGTCCTGAGACTAAAGCTTTTACAATTTTGTGAAATATGATGAAATGTTGAACAAATGGCAAAAATGCTTCACCATGTCCCAGAGTCCCCAAGTCCCCATGTCTCTACGTCCCTGAGTCGCCACGTCCCCGTCCCACTTTTCGATACAGCTTTAAACAATAAAGAGAGTGATGATTTCATAATGTATGATACATTTGTAAGTGTGTTTTATCTCCCACTGCTACATACCTTCAAGGTCTTTTTCATGAATAATAGCAAATCTATATGCCTGAAAAATCAAAATTAACATTTTGAAGTTTACGAGAGTTGGGTTAGTTGGTTCTCTACTCTGCTGTGAGAGGTTAATTTTCTCTGTGTACTCCAGTTTTCCCCTCTTCTCAAGAACTATGTACTTGCCAAAGTTCTGCTTCCTTAACCCATTAGGAAGCAGTGTGGCCGAGTGGTTAGGGCCTGTGCCTTGAGATCCAGAGATCCCAGGTTCAAGACCGCGTTCTGACCACTCACTGAATTTGTTTCAGGTAGTCCCTTGTTCAATTTCCTGGCGTACTTGTAAAATAGCCAACTAGTTTGCCTCCTGCCAGTTGGGATTCTTAACAATTGTTTATATTCAATGCTCGGAGATATTAGCTACTAGATACTCTAAAAATCCGAGGTTAACAAAGTGATTATTGTACAAAGCAAGGCCGCTGCCTAAGAGAATTGTCCAGGAGCCCTTTGGGCTTCCAACATAGATAGTAGCCCAAGTCATTTTTCCAAGAGCCCAGAATTAATAATTCCAGCTGGGATCATATTTACAAGAAAGTGAGGATGAATCAAGTAAGGCACCTGTCCAGGCTACTTGTTCAGAAATTTGGTTGCCTGCACTCTCAACTAAGGTGCCCCAGGCGACTGTTAGGCAGCAACCTTGCAAAGTGATTATTATTGAAACCTGGGAGTGAGACTTCATAGATTTTACTCAGCCTAATGCCAGATGGTTGTACTCATCAGTGGGGGACAGTTTAGGAGTCAATAGGTTAAGGTGGAACATGTAAATATCGCAACAAGGCAAATAAGTATGGGATTAATATTACTAATGAAGCTGGATCTCTAAATCTCCCACATATAAGCTAATTCAGTCATTAATTTATTTTGCTCTGCTATAAGTTCACATTGTTTTTCTTAACATCCTACTTTTTCTGGTTAAGCTAATAAGAGATGCAGTGTAAAGTGATAAGATGCTGGTTCAGTATTCCTTTTCCCACTGCTATCTGTATGGGGGAGGTCATTGTTTTCTCTGGTGAGGTCACATTTTGTATCATAAGCTGAGGAACTGACGCATGAAAGCTGCTTAAATTATTTTCTTTACCAGTTACCACAGAATTACAATGAAACAAGTCCCTTCAGAAAAACATGACTTACAGTATCTTCATTGGTTATGCATTTTCCTCCTATAAGGTAGGTTATGTTGAGCTTACACTCTGAATTTAATGCTTTTTGCTTCTCTACAAAGGTGTAAAGCATTCTGTAGGCACAAGAGATAAGGGAATAGATTATTTGTACAAAGATGAAACACTTTTCCGCCCAAGAGTGGCACTCAAAGATTTTACTGTTTTGTAACAGATGATTCAACTCATCAATTCTTTAATTGCACCCGAAGGCATGGTGGCTTTGTTGGTGAAAAGAACAATAGAGAAAACATCTTTTGGGAATTTGATGCTATTATTCTGCAAAACTTGAGCTACATTTTTCTATTGTTTTGGCACTATCATGGTCGTCTTATCATGCAAGTGCAATTTTAAAAAAAAGCAATCAAAGAATGGGGAACCCCTGAGTGGCAAAAAATTAAACAACATGAACGTCCTCTTTAACCATTTCTCTCCCAAGAGTGTCACCCAAGGGGAAAAGGGTTATTGAAACAAACCAATCTAAAAACATAAATCAAAGATCAGCATAGGGAAGATATCGTTGACATCACCTATTGTTATTCATGCAGGGCAAAAAACTTTTTTTTTTATTCTACTTGTCTATTGGACGAGCAACGTTCAGATTTCGGTGGTCTGAAAGTTAAATTCACCAAATCTCAAGTCTTTATTTTAACAGTTATTTCTCTTTCCGTTGTTTTTGCACTTTTTAATACAACACCATTTCATACACACACATCAGGGATCACTCACATTCTTTATGTACAATACACAACTTGACAAAATGCAGCACATTTATGAGGCATTAAAATTGCGATCTAAGATGAAACATGTAAGTCCTGGCAATATTCTGACGCTGTTTTCAAGGAAATCATCTGATGATCACAAAACTTATCACAACTACACTTATCTTGCCACAACCATAATCGCCTCGTTCAAGTGTTAATGAAGCCTTGTCTCAAACGAGGTCGTCATTTCCATATATGGAATGTGGATCCCAGTCTTTACCCAAACAACAGAGCCAGATTTTCTTGGAAAACAGAGGCGAAAATGGGTAAGTTGCCGTGAAAAGAAACCAAAACTCAGGCTACGTAGTTTACAAAGTCCAGAGATGCTTGGGAACTCAGACCTCAGTAGAAAAAACCCTTTTTTTTTTCAGCAAACTCTTCTCGTCCTGTGGGACAAGTGTTTGGAAATCCACTCGTCTGAGATACGAGAGTGCTCGTCTCGGACGGGCGAAAGTTTTTTTTCCCTGTTATATGTGCCAACCAGGGCCTCATTGAATATCAAAAGCAATGTTTGAAAACAGATATCTTCCCTATTTTTATTTAATAAAACATTGAACGAGAAGAGGAAAACAGTACAAAACTAGAAAGATGCTTAAGACTTAATTAAAGTTTAATTTATAAGCTTACTGCTTACTGTTTTGCTTTGTTAACAGGAACTGACAAAGTCCGACTCAGCCACTTATACGTTACCTAAAACAGTAAAAAGACAAGCAATGACCTGGGTACGGTGCCCATATACAGGCTTTTCAAAGTAAGCGTGTTAAAATGTGCAAAAATTAACCTACAATTTTATCTTCGTCGTTCACAAATTCATCGAGATTTTCCAAATACAGTTCGCTCTCGTCCGCCATCTTGTTATTCCCGCCAATTCTCGACAGCCGCGTTCCCAGACGCGTTCGTTCCCAGAGCTCCTAAGTGCTCGTTACCACTCTCTCCCTTCAATTCTTTGACAAATATGGCGTGGATATCTCTTTCAACTTTTCAAAAATTCGCCGGTGTTTCTGGAGTCTTCGCCGTAGCTTTGGGTGCCTATGGAGCTCATGGTATTTCTTCACACTTAAATTTGGATATTTTGTTGGTGCTTGTCGTCTCAGAATATTGGCATGGGATCCGATAGAATGGCTTTTACTTCGTGTTGAAGAACCACATGACGTAACAAAAGCTTTCGGGGTCTTTAGGGATTTAGAATTCTGATTAAGTATTGTTTCACGATTTTTGTTTTCTTGTTTTACGTCATGTGTGTCTTCTACACGAAGTAAAAGCCGACAGAAATAGACCATTTTACAGTTGTAGCTAAGTTACCTGGCCGAAGAATGGAAGCGAGGCTGCCGGTGACCCTGCTTTTGATACAAACCTTTGTGCTTTTCTAATGTTAATGTAGACTAATGAGAATTACAATGACACAATTTACATGATAAAAGCAGTAAGGTCTGTATCAATACAAGGCCACCGGCAGCCTTACAGCCATTCATAGGCCAGGTCACTGAGCACACAACTGTAAAATGGCCTATTCAAATTTCTTTGTCACTGGTCAACATTAATCTTCAGGGCCCGGTTGTTTGAAAGCTGATTAACTTTATCCAGGATTAGCGTAAACGTTTGTTTCATGTTTTCAACTTTTTGGTGGAGGTTTAGTTTGCTTATTTTTGTTTTACAAGATTTACTTCTTCTATTGTAAAGTTTTGCCAAATATCAGGGTTGAACAGCCACCTTGGTTACTTTTCAATCTGGGGTTAGCGTTAATCGGCTTTTGAACAACCGGGCCCAGTTTTCAAGGCGACGGCAGTAGCTTGTGGGAAAAGAGAAAGGGAGTTCTTAGGAATTAAAATCCAGGGAAGAGAGGGTTGGGAGAAGTGAAATCTCTGTAGTGGAGGTTGGCGAGGAAAATTTGTGGCACATGCAGAAAGCAAGTTCTTCAAGCCCACCCCTCCCCCGGCAGATCACTTCCCTTGCTTCTACCTTTTCCTATAACGTGGGGACAGTAGTAAGTGAAGAGCCAGGATTGGATGAAGTGGAAATTTCTCAGATTAGTATACCATTTTTTTATTATTCCAGCCCCATCTTTAAATAAGGAAAGTGCCGCAAAATACAAAGAGGTAAGAACATTTCAATTTGCTTGACTGTTTTTAAGGCAGCGTGTATGTTTTTAAACTGTCCAATCATTTATGACATCAATTCACATTTTTAATCCAGGTTTTTCAGTATGGAAATTTGTATCATCATATTCACAACCTCGCACTACTGGCCATACCTTTTGCAAAGAGACAAAACCTGGTAAGACAGAAAACACATTCTCTTTTATTAGTTTTTATCCTTTAGAAAATTTTAGTTTTATTGACCTCCCAGTAACTTTCTTATTGGGTCTTCTCCTTGATTATATCCACCTAATTTGTTGCTGAGTAAAATCCTTGGAAGAATTAATGCTCCAATTCCTAAAAAGTGTCTGGTGCATTTCCATTGTCAGTGAGGAAAGCTGATTTAGAATTCAGTAGCACTCTGAAAATTATTGTACTACATGATGTAACTGTGAACAAAGACTGTTAATTCAATGTTCAAAGGATTGCTTTTTGTATTTCTATTTTAGAGTTTTTTATTACTATATTGCATGTTTACTGAAAACTAGCCTTCTCTGTTGACATCTTTTTGGCTTGTCATGCAATATGGAACAGTAATATTGAGTGGCAAGTGAAGAGAATGTCTTGCAAAGGAGGCTAACTAACAGCCTTACTCAGTTTTATTTCCTTCACATCAGAAAGACATACTAGAATAGTTTTCAATCCCTTGCACATTTCAGCTTTATTAAGTCACTGTTATCATAGAGGCTTAATTAAGGAATAAATTATATTATTTGTAATTGTAGTGGATTAAAGCCTTTTTGATCCCATGGGGTCCAGGTGAGAAGTAAGTCACCCTTGAAATCTTGTTTCCTTCTTTGGAGGTGATTCCTCAGAAAAAAAAAGAGTTGAACGATTTTCTTGAAACTTTCCCGGAATGTTCCCTACTAATCCTTGTTTTTAGAACTACAATAAAAAAGATAACTAAAAGGGAAAGTCAGCTTACAGGCCTAGTGGCCCATCAGGCCGGAGCTTATCCCCGGTTTCTGTAGCATGAAGCGACTAGGAGTATTTCTACTCCCCCCTGGATGGGATGCTAGTCCATCGCATGGTTACCCCCGCATTTTGCTGGTACCATTTATACACCTGGGTGGAGAGAGCCACCAAGGGAGTAAAGTGTCTTGCCCAAGAACACAACACAATGTCCCCGGCCAGGTCCCGAACCTGGACCATTTGCTCCGAAGTCGAGCACACTAACCATGAGGCCACCATGCTTGCTTAAGAGATATAATGGGCCAATCTTACCCCAGTGATGCCTGTACTGATACCTATCATGCACATTATTTTCCATCAGCTCAGGGTACAGAGAGGGTACGAGAGGGTTTTAAAGTAAAACTTGAAAAAACACCTGATAGGTAGAAAGTCTAGAGCATATGGAACACTGTCTTATATAGTGTATGGAAAAATCCCGCAAATTAAAACGACCTCAACTCAAAACGTTTCTTGAATCATTGTTTTCAAGATCATACATGTAATTTACATCCCTTGGTAAGGGGCTTTGTGTACGTTTTTAGCTGTATCTTTTTTTCCTTCCAATAAAATTTTTAAAATTTTCATTTATTTAAAGAGGATAATTTGTACACCAAAATCATGCAATAAAAGATATAGGTCTAAAACACCATCGTACCTGTCTATCTTGATTATCACAAATCGCAACAACAAAATTCATCATGTCCTAATGGAATGCGCATGCATATTCGCAAAGAATTATGGGTCATTCGCAACTTCTCTCACATGTTTTGATATTTACAATTTTGCAAATTTGACCAATATATAAATATTGACACAACATGTGCAGTACAGGATGCACAGTACAATACTGAGGAATCACCTTAAGTCCTTTCCTGGGGCCTTAATGTGATTTTCATTTTCCTTGACTTGGAAATCATGCATTCATCCTGAAGTTTTCACTGCAAGTGTTTCATGAAGTCAGATTACATTGGCCACACCCATTGGGTAGTTTCTTGATTCTGCAAGACTAGGAACATGACAGTAAAAGAGAAAATTTTTGTTCTCTTTCCATTAGTTTGGTGCTTTGCTTTGTGGAGGAATACTTCTGTTCTCAGGAAGGTAACAAATGTAAAAATTTTAGTATGGTCAGTTTTTATTTCAAGGCTTTCAGATAAATAATTACACATTCACTTGCTTGGGATAATATTAATACCAGTAGTTACTTTGTTCAAAAGGCAAAGTATAGCATTCGGCTACATTATTGGACTTTGGACTACTGTTTTTTGGTGTTGTGATTTGGCTGCATAAGATTTGTTTGCCTCGTAGACAATTTTCAGTGAAGGCAGCCCAAGAAGGATTCGTACTTGGTATCCCCTCATTCAGAGGCAATCGCAGTGGCCACTAAACCACAAACGACTACATATATGTGACAGATTAACCAGGAAATATGTTTTAAAGAATTATGTGCGTGACGGGAAACAAGTTTTTGTGTTTTCATTGCATACAATGCAACATCATATGAGTCAGTAACACATCTTCTCGGGCTAATTACATATTTTTTGAAAGTCTCCTGGTATTTTAAAGTAAAAACTAATGGTAAAAACGTGCCATGTTTTGACCAAACTTCGGTCATTATCAAGCTAAAAGTGAAGATATACATTTTTTGCATAAGTATAAATATAAAACAAAGAAGTAAAATTATGTAAAGTATGGAAATGTAAAACAGGGGTGTTAAAAAACATGCAAGAATATTACTATTAAAAATGACTTAAAAACTTTTTCACAAATTGAGTCTGACTGTATGTACATTGAGACTTGGTCTCAGTTAATTAATAAAAAACATTTCATAAATGAGATCATTGATAATGGCTGAAGTTCAGTCGAAACGTCAGGCACTTTTACCGTTAGTTTTTACTTCAAATTGCTTTTATTAAAAAACGTCTCCTGGTATTGTTAAGAAAAAGGATTTTTAAGTACCATCATGGAAAGTTGTAAAGTATCTGTTTACTGGTTTTGATTGGAGTCAACACAGTTAACCACCATTTTAAATGTGAACAACTATTCTAGAATCGCACCTAACCCATTGATCCCTGAGAGTGAGAATTAATAGATTTTACTCTGTCTAACACCAGACTACCTTACTCTTCAATGGGGGGTGTCCGGGCATCCAAGGACATTTGAGGTGTGAATGGGTTAACCATATGGTTGGGTCACGGTATGTGGACTTTGTACTTCAGACCACGGAATTGAACTACATGTAGATCTCGCAACACTAAAAATCACTGAAATACTGTGAATTTTAAAGAAAATCAGCTAAAAAAGTCCTTCGAACAAAGTGTAGGCTACCCAAAGCATCTTGTTGAACATAGGATCGCCCTAGCACCATTAAATTACCGGTAAGCCCAGAAACAGAGCAAGGTATTAAAGATTTATGTTGTAATAATTTTACAATAAAAACCTGTTGCCATAGCAACAAATTAAAACATCTGCTTGCCTACTACATTGAGCTTTGTAGAGTGATTCAAATTCAAGTTCTTTTATTGTTCACACTATAAAATTTACATACACAGATTATATTGTTAATTAAAAGAAGATTGGTCAGAGAAAAAAACAGGTATATTTAACAAATAGATTCCATGTTGCCGTGCATCTGTTCAGTAATAGATCACAGATGATGTCAAAATGTGGTAAGAACAAAAAAGTGGCACACGAGGCGATAGCCGAATGTGTCGCTGATGTTCTTACCACATTTTGACGTCTTCTGTGATCTATTACTGAACAGACGCACGGCAACATGGAATCTATTTGTTTTATATAATAAAGAATTAAACTTTATTCTCATAAAAGCTGATGGTGACGTCAATCGTGCGTCTGTCCTCTAATAGATTATAGGCAAGAACCAATCAAAATCCATGAATAACTTGGGTTATTATATAAACCTGAATAGAGAATTAAGTCATAAGTGTCCAAAGTAGCAGAGCTTTCTAGTTGGACATCACCATGGACAAACAGTGAATTGGCAAGCCATAAGGATCAGATTATTACTACAGTTCTAATAACTTGTTAAGATGTGAAAAAGAGCTATTTGTTGAAGATATCAACTTGTCTTGTAGTGCCTTCCATAATTTTGGCATTTCCTCTCTCTTTTTTCAGCTGTTATGTGGTTGCATTAAGCCAGAACAGGGCATTTTCAAAATTAGCTCCAATTGGGGGATTCATGTTCATGGCTGGATGGCTTGCCTTTGCTTTTTGAATAGGAGAGCTACTGTTATCTTTCCTTCTGTTGATAGGGGAGTTTTTTAGGTCATCAGGCCAGTCATTTGTCTTTATACATGTTTTCTTTTAATTTTACTTTCCCTGAAAAATTGACATACATAGCCTGTTCCAGGCTCCCAGATGGTAGGGAAAGAGTGGGGGCTGGGATTGAGGCACCTTGCCTCGACCCAAGCCCTCACTCGCTTTCCCACGCAGTTGTTTTCGTTTTTCCGACTATCTGGGACGCTGGAACAGGCTAGATATACATAACACTTGCAGCTTTTAAGAAAATTTTAAGTAAAGCAAATTGCCTGCTATAATTAAGAATATCTTTATTTCTTGTCTGTAGTCCACAAAAGTGTGAGAATAAGACTAGTTTTCCCCCGCATGGAGGGCATAGAGTTCTTCAGTAGTGGACCATCTTCAGTAGTCTATCATGGCCTGGAAGGTAAATGCCCAGGGGAGGTACTGCCATATATGGACTATATATAGATATGTGCCGCTGTGAAGGGTATACCCTTGGTATGGTTTTCAAGCAGTTTACTCTAGGATAGAGAATATAAATCATAGCATTTGAGTCTAGAATAGGGTATCATTTTTCTCGAAAATGACCATACCCTTGGTATGGTTTTCAAGCAGTTTACTCTAGGATAGAGAATATAAATCATAGCATTTGGGTCTAGAATAGGGTATCATTTTTCACAAAACTGACCAGTCGCTTGAAGATTTTACCAAGACTAAGGAAAGCAGAAATTCCTGCTCAAAAATATTAAAAAATCGAGTCAGCAAAGTCTAAGTTTACGCAACTCAGCCTCAACAGTGTCGATAAATGCCTATCATGAAACACTTCTGGATATTATTAACTGTCAAGTGTCGGTATTTAGACGGAAATCGGTGGGAGTTTACTCTAGTGTAGGGTAGCAAAATTCAGCTGAAATTGCTCTGGTATAGGCTGTGGGTTCCAGGGTCCCAGCAGCACATCCCCACCCAGAAATTCCTAAAGTACCTCCCCCCCCCCCCCCCCCGGGTAAATGCCCATAATAACAGTACTTAACACAGGGGCACCCAACGAGAATATAGTTCAAACAACTTAAACATAGTATTTAAATGGTAGATATAGGCATATTTTTATCCCCTAAAAATTTTTTATCTGTTCGGATTTCCCAGCTGAAAGTCTAGTGATCCGAAAACTGTAGGGATCAAAACTTACCTTTTCGAAAATTTCAGCCAGAAAAAAGGCTCCTTAAAATTCTAGGTGACCCTTTTAGGGTAAAAATCTGTTAAAAATGGGCAATTATACCATTTTTCAGATGTTCGAAAATCCTAGGACAGGCAGGCAATCAAGAAATTTTACAACAAATGTTCCGAAAATTCTAGATTTCAAATCGTCTTCTGGGTGCCCCTGTTAACATGCTTCTCTACTATCCAAGGGAACATGAGAATGTGATATGTGAGATTATTAAAAACTGGATCATTGGATAATGCAATTCGAGAGTTTTGATTGGCTAAGCCATCATGGATTATGAGCCATTAGTATAAACACACAGGTGATTATACAAAATCGCGCGGTCTCATTGGCTCGCTATCTCAGATTATCAGCCGATAATCACCTCGACAGACTGAATGGCTGCCAGTGGTCGTTTTGCCACTGTAAGTGAAGATGATTTCGCGTTGAAAGGTTTTTTTTTTTCCTCTCTTTTTTGAAATAATCACCTGTGTATTTATACTAAAACAATTATTCGCCTCAGGCTTAGTGATTATCGGTGAATATTCACCTCGACTTCGTCTCGGTCAATATTTAACAATTATTCCATGAGCGCGCGTTGGATATGAGATGGTAAATAGCCAACGAGGCGCGTAGCGCCGAGTTGGCCATAACCAGTCTCATATCCAACAAGCGCGAATGGAATAATTGTTTTATTAAATTCTGTAAACTCCAAAAGTTTGGAAGTACGAAATACGAGCGAAAAAAGGGAGAAAATCCTAGCGAAATCGAAAAAACTTGATGAAGATGCAATGTTGTGTAATACCTGGTGGTCAGACAGACGCAGGCTCATCACAAAAACATTTCTTATCTTTTCGCGTACTTCTAAGCTTCGAAATTGATCCAAACTTTCCCCAAAAACGTTTTTCTTGTGCTTTATACCAAGAGAAATTTCGATTTCTGGCGTAAAAATTTTTTGCTTAGCAACGTTTAGCGCAATCATTCACCATATATGGTCAAACTAAGGTATATGAGCTGATAACCGAGATTGAGTGAACCAATCAGAGCACGAGAATTGCATTATCCGAGGTTGAGAATTTAATAATCACCGATAATCGCTTCGCCTTCGGCGAATAATTGTTAATTATACCATGATCTACAAACACGGCAAGCATACGCGTGATTTTTTGGGCCTATATTTTGGGAGCGTTTTTAATAAAACAATTATATAACAATAATTGTTAAATATATAAAGTCATTCCATCCACGTTATAGCTACTATGAAGCAAGCTTGTCGATGTTTAATTTTATTTGTCTAGCCCTTCAAAGAGTTTATTCTTTCCGCTTTCGGCGGGCGTAAACTGCTAGAATAATTATTGGTGTTGTTTATATCATCTCAATGAAGACTTAAAACCAGACCGTTTGTTGTTGTCCTCCATAGCATACCGTAAATGATCAAAGTTCATATTGACCCATATTATTAAAGAAAACTCTAAACTTGGCACTTGACTACATTAGTTTATCTATAAATCACTGATGATAACGGAAGTCGAAAGTGAAAGATTTGATACAAATCGCATCATTGATATTGTTAACGTTTATCAATATTTGAAAAGGCAATTAAGCTGAAAAATTCCGTAAATGGTCAGGGAACACCCTTTGCGTGAACAGGTCTATCAATTTCCCGGAAGCAAACGGAACTTCTTTTCACCTTCCCGGAAGTACTTATAAATTTATTTACTTTCCACAACGCTCATTTTAAATGGTGAGGAGATCGTTTTGATGCACTTCTCGTTTTACCGTGCTGTGTTTTAATATTCGAGCACAAGCTTTATTTACGGTTAAGTGGCGCAGAGTTGCCGTAGACAAAGGTTGGATTCGAGTCATTGACTAAATTTAACCTGTGACGTCACGTACATTTAATATTGGCGAAAAGAAACTAAGTGATGTGTTTTATTGTGTACGGTGATCTCCCCCATCAATGGTCTTGGACATGGTCTTCGTTGAAACAGCTGTGAAATGCCGATAGGATTATTGCATCGTGAGCTGCTGGAACAACAGAAATTAAGCTCACAACGATGAAATTGAAGCACAGAAAACAACTTGTTTGACATGCAGACGCAAACCATGGACACCGATCCCAAGGCAAGTACCAAAAAATGAAAATGATATAACTTTTATTCAAGTCCTGATCAATATTTTGATTTTAGTGCTTTTGGCTATTCTATTGTGTTTGGTGGAAAATTTTCCATGTTCAGGCCGGAATAAGGTGTTTCAAAATTTCTTCGATGTTTGTTTTTAACGTTGCTCGTAATGGTTTACAGGGGAATTACATATTAACTTCTTTCGGACAGTAATTGAACAAAGGATCGCCGTAACACCGTGAAATAAATCTCAGAACCAAGTACAGTGTGTTAACCTCTTAGTGACCTAGCGCGAAGGCCGTACTGGGCAATAATTCTTTTAAAATAGGAAGCTTAGGCATGCGCGTTTTTGAACGCGGACGGAAACCGGAAGTGAGCTGTTTTCCCTTAACTTGTCTTCACTCAACCACATTTACATTGCTGAGTATCTTTTCTCCTTTGGAGATGATTAGTATAAAAATTTTGGGAGACGCCACTGTCCTGTCCTGTGCATGCTGGGCACTAGTATGGCGCTAGATTTTTACAAGGGCTTTTTTTCCATTCACATCACGGACCGTTGATTTCAGTCTGCGGTTGAAAAAATTCTGGTCACGTGATAACATTTTTGTGGCTTCAAATGCAGTTTCTAAAATACCGACCATGTGACATGACACTAGAGACAGCCTGTCACCCACGACTTGTTCCCTCAAACTTTCATGAAAATTACATGACGGATGGCTTACATCATACTTTAAAAAAAAATGACGAAAAACAAACATTTTATAAAAGCTAACCATTCTTTAGCCTGAATTTCAGCCGCCTAGCGAGCGGAGGACACGGCTGAAATTCAGGCTAACCATTCTTGAACAAGTGTGTAGGCTGAAACAGTGTATATCAGTGCTACAAACCCACAAATTGTCAATTTTGCATGCATTGGAACGTTTTGCTCCGTTGAGTTTGGCTTGGGTGACGCGCTATCTCTAGTCGCTTCTGACCATGTGGCACTAGTCCTTCGTTTTTCCCTCACCCAGTAAAAAGGAAAAACCTGAAGAAAAGTTTCCACCTGCCCCTTATTTCCTTGGAAAAGGCTGTTCCTGGGTTAGCCATAATAACTTCGGCTGGTTTTACTCGCAGTCAACGTTGTTTCGTGTTTTTCTCTTTGGGGTCGAGAGCAACAGAAAATATCGTCACGAGATCAGTATTTTCGGAACCACAGAGCCACAAAAAAAAAGTTATCATGTGATCAGAATTTTTGACCGCAGACTGAAATCAACAGTCCGTGGAGTGGGCTGAAAAAAAAGCCCTTGTCCACGGACGTCTGAGATCGATAGTAAATCCACGCAGTCAGTGTTTGGATTAGTGGGTTTGGCTGTGGCTAACTTGAAAAATAAAGAAGGAGGAAATTCACCGTCTTCGTCATTTGTCACTCAGAGCCTTTCTCCCTCCCTTTCTTTCTCTCACCACGTAAAGCACAGTGCAAATGGGCACTTCACGAAAGGACTTGCGCGTAAAACCTGAAACTAGCGCGTTTTTCTGAAAATCCAAATCTGTAAAATCAACTGCTAATCTTCTGGTTTCCCTTCCGTAATTTTTTTAAAAATTGGTTCAGTTCAAACCGTGTACAGATTGTATCAAATACCCTGTATTGTTTAAACTCTGTTATAGCTAATAGTTAGGAAAATGACAAATTACAGAATATTAGACCTTAATAAGACCTTGACTTTTTACCACTTCTAAATGTCAGGCAATATCATTTCAGGGCTGTCATTAGAAGCCGGCAGGCGGCGACCCACCGGCTGAAGGACCATTTTGTGCCAACTACTTTGTGCACCAGAAATTTTGTAATATTGAGATTTGCTATCAAAAGAAATACAATTTTTTTTAACTCTGAGGCTTATTTTGGTGATCATTCTCTTGTGTTTTTCTGATTTGATGGAAGAAGGAAACAACTGGCAACCTGTATAGAAAGTACCGTGGAAAAACTTTCAGTGGTGTTGACAGCTAACTTGCGAAATGTAAATGCGTGACCGTCAGGAAGCATGAAACCACACATGCTTTGTTACTTCAAAAATGGATGGTCAGTGAAAAAAGCTATCTCTTAATGATTACTTATCAAGTCAATCGAAGAAGACAAAATCTAGCGAAAAAGTGAGCAACCAAGGTAATAGGCAGTTTTGGTCGCAGTAAAATATTATGTATTACAAAAAGGTGTGTAATACCACAGATTCATTTACAATTTCAACACAGACGCAAACAAAGTTCTGTGATTGAAAATTTTGTTCCAACCATACACAAGGCCGTCAAAGTTGCTGCTTGATGAATGTTCGTAATCTTCATTTCAATAATCATCTAGCTTCACCTGGCAGCATGTCGTTTTGAGATCGAAAGGTACAGCTTGACGTGAAACATGTTGTATCCATCCATCTCAAATCTTGTAGTATCTGTCTATCTCAAATCACTTTTAAATGTGATAATTTCAACAGAATTTGGGTGAAAAACTCTTCTATGCTGGTGAAAGAGGAGATCTGGAGATGTGTAGGAAATTCATAGAAATGGGTGCAGATGTCAACTGGAGAGAAGGGGAAGAATTAGTGAGTATTGGAGGGCTACTTTCTCACTGAGTAAGCTTGAGCTTACATGGGTTCGATTTCCAGCCATTTTGGAAGTATGGTTAACATCCTCCTCCCAACGAATAGCTGGGTCACTGGTCTGTGACGTAGCACCTGTTGCAATTGTATTTTGTATTTGGCAGGCAGGTGACTTTCTTTGTGGTGGAAAATACAATTGGCTGGACCAGTGACTCAGCCATGGTGTGTGCGGAGAAACGCAGGTGCACAAAACGGCTGGTCAATCGAGCCTAGAGCTTACATTGAAATTTAAGTTCTGTCTTCTACCTACAACAATGTAGACTTTTCTCACATCCAGAGAGGTGCATAACTTCCTTACATGAGTGAGCATAGGGATTAGTTTCATTTTTTGGGCAACAATACAAATGTACATTTGGCTGTATTCTCTTAGGGGTTCACATACATGCACTGTACAAAGCCATCAAATACTCTGGGAAAGTTCTTAATCTCTTGTTCCATCTCCCTCCGTATCCAACCTTGACCCACCCTATTCAACTGAACTCAAGTTCCAATAATTTAGTGATGCAAAACACTTGTGTGACAAAACATTCAAAATCCATCTTCAGGTAATCATGATTTGGTGACAAACTGTTCTTCTTGTGTAAATATTGTACATGTAAATCTCAAATAGCCTTCTGGAAAGATTCAAAGTTTATTCAAGCAACTTTTTCAATGAAAGATTTGCAAATTCTTTTTGCATAGAACTTTGACCCACCCTAATTTCCATCTTTTGCAAATTAGGGCTCTTAATGATAAATAATAATTTGTTTTATTATATGGCTTGTGTTTGTAGCCGATATAACGCGCGCTCTGATTGGCTAATTGTGACTGAATTGCAGGGCATTATTCTCCCGTAATGCCCACGGGCCGATTACGGGCTTGCAAAAACCAAGCAAAAGCTAATTAAAAAGCCA
>OX421454.1:2105816-2118316 GCA_949126865.1 Montipora capitata | reverse complement strand
AATAATAATAATAATAATAATAATAATAATAATAATAATAATACATTGCATGTATAATAACTTCTTCATTGCTTGCTTTTCAGTGAAAATAAAATTAATAGACTACTAGCATTATGATGATGAATGATATTAACTTAATCAAAATTAACAAGGATTTGGTAGAGTCACTTGGAATTGCAGTGGTGGTGTTTAGTGGTGAGTGACTAATGTTCTGCTTGTCAACAATCTGTGCTTTGATTTCGTTCTTTTCTTCATGAGAAAACAATGTCATAATAATAATAGTTCTAGTAATACTAATAATAATAATAATAATAATAATAATAAGAAGAAGAAGAAGACGAAGACGAAGACGAAGACGAAGACGAAGACGAAGAGGAAGACGAAGACGAAGACGAAGAAGAAGAAGAAGAAGAAGAAGAAGAAGAAGAAGAAGAAGAAGAAAGGCTTTGGAACTGGTAAATTTGGAAGATCCACCCCGTCTGGATAAAGGGGAGGAAAAAAGATTAATATATGCTTTTAATGAAAGAGTTTTGGAACAAGAAGGGCTATGACACTCTGGTCTTAACAAGCCAGAACCAGTTAGAGATCAGGCAGCTAGGTTGGAAAAGACACTGGGAAACGTTACGGAGACAATATCGGAGGGTGTTAGAGTGAGAAGAGATTAAGAACTTTGTTGCGAAGCCATTTCTGAAATAATTAATATTCCTGAAGAAACTGAGGTGAATTTGCATAATCCACCGTCAGTGCTAATTGAAAAGAAGGAAGACCCATTGGGAGGTGAGAGCTCAATGAACAATGAGGTATGCGAATTGAAGGAGAAAACAATAGAGATCCTCGCATCAGTGAAAGAGGATCCAGGTGATTTCAAAAATAGAGAAATCAACACCAGAATGAAAGAAAAGACAACAAAGAAGGACTTTAATAACATCAATGGAGTCATAGATGAGTTAATGAAGCAGAACATGTTTTCTCCAGAAGAAAAGCCCTTTGAATATTTGTGGATAGCGAATTATATCATCTACTCTGTGGTGGCCATATTCTTGTCATGCAAAGGGCGGAAAAAGCCTCCAAATAGCCAACAAAAGAGCACCCAAGACAAGCAGCAAAAGAGAAAAGATGAATATGAGGGCAAAGCTGGAACAATCAAGAAAGAGCTATCTATTGCTAAAGCGGAATTGGACCTGCTTGACCTCATGTTGGAACACACAAATTGTTGTAAGAACAAAGCAGGGGTATGAACAATCAGGCATCATAATATTGATTAGATTTAACAGAGGACTCCCTCAAGGTGACGCTCTTTGCCCCCGACTCTTCAATCTCTGTTTAACTCCTGTGGCATGGTTGATGAAATCGACAGAAGGTTAGAAGTTATCCAAGCTGATAAATGATAGGGATACGCACCTACTGTATATAGACGACCTAAAGGTGTTTGCTTCAACTGGGAGCAAAATGGACACTGTGCTGAGATCAGTGGTTTGCGCAATGAAAGATATGGGACTGCATGTGAATCCTAAGAAATGTTCGACGGTCAGTGTCAAGAGAGGAACTTAAGTCTATGACACAGATGATGTCAAGGTAGATGAATTGACAGTTCTGAAGAACTTGAAAGAAGATGAACAGTACAAGTTTCTGGGGATACTCGAAACAGTCAAATAGGAAGACAACTTAGCCTTGAACAACGCAGCAAATACATTCTTAAAACGAATGTCAGTGATCTGGTCCAGTCCGCTATCGGACTACAACTGTGTCATTGTATCAAACCAATTTGCTTTATCAGCGTTGACCTACCAGATGTGGTCGCAGCACTGGGCTATCACTGACCTCAGAAAGATTGACAGAGAGGCTCACAAGGTCATTGTAAACAACGGAGGGAAACACCCAGCTAGCTCCAAAGCACTCTTATACCTTCCAAGGGAGTATGCGGTCAAAAGTGCTGTGAAGTTATACTCGAATGCAGACCCAAAAATGGAAACATTGAGGAGATTTGAAGAGCATGCTGTAAAGTCGGGTAACATCTCTTGTGAAAGATGCCAAGCGATTTTCTGAGGAGCGAGGATTGGCTCTTAATTTGGAATACCCAGAACCCTCTGTGTGCACGGAGAATGGTACGAACGTACATCATACAAAGATGGGAGAGTTTTTAAAGAAGACTAAGGTAGGACAGTTAAAGGAAACAATAACAGAAGAGAAGTGGCAAGGGAAGCTGACTACACAACGATGGGATGATGACAACATCAGAGTCAAGGATTGTTTTACGTGGTTGAGACACTGGACTTCTTGCCCTTCACACACTATTGCCTGGATGGTTGAACTATATGAGCATCTTCTACCTACACATGTATACCATAAGAAGAAAACTCGAACAGGCCCGAATGATGAAATGTCATGTAGACTTTGTAAAAACAGCCTCAAAACAGTCCAACATGTGCTCTCTGGGTGCCCTGCTTTTGCCCAGAGAGCACCTATACATAACGCAGCATTAAAGTTTGTGTTTTTTGAAATGCTCAAAGATCTGGAGCTCGTAGATAAGATCCCACCGTGGTATTCTCCTGTTCAAGCAAAACCCAAGTACGAAAATGGAAAGGTGGAGGCTTTTTGGGATGTTTCAGTGTTTGGAGAGAGCAAAGAATTGAAAGCAAATCGTATTGATGCTCGAATTATTAACCATGAAGAGAAGAAGGTTATTACGCTAGAAATGAGTTGTCCCTGGACAGAGAACCACGAACGAAAAGGTCAAGAAAAAACTGCCAAGTACGCACCCTTGCAATGGGAACTTAAAAATCAGTACCCAGGATATGCTGTAGAAATATATAACATCATAGTGGCCGTCCTCGGGGGCTGGTCTAAAGAACTGGATCAAGTGATGAGGGAGCTGATGGGAAAGAAAGGAAGAGTGGTATTGGAAAAGATGCAGAAAGCAGTCATTTCAAGTACTTTGAATACACGTATGGCACGAACATTTAAAGTGCAAGTGTGATAGCACGCTCTAGTCTGCCAAGGCAATGGCAAGGCAATGAAATAGTTTAAGTGTATTGATTGAATAATTTATATTCTCTGATGGCCTATTTTAAGCTTTAAATTTAGATGCATTTCACTTGACCTAGATCAGGTCCTATATTATAACATGTTGTAACATATTATCAAATAGTTTTTAAAAGACTATGTTAGGACATTAATTTATTAGTTGATTAATTAAGTAGGGTTCATGAAATCGTTTTGATCAAGAATCTTTTTAGATTTGCCCTAAGATTGGGCCTGAGTCATAGGTTTTATCTTTGTTTATAGGCTTTATCATTTGGTTTTTTAGGTTTTTGCAGACATTGTCAAAGTCGTCAATATGTTAAATTAGCGGCCTATAGGCTACGGCTTATGTGCCCTATCGAGCCTTGACCGCTTATTAGAGCATTCATATGTATTTACTGCCCATAATAATAATAATAATAATAATAATAATAATAATAATAATAATAATAATAATAATAATAATAACAATAATAATTGTGCCGTTCTCTAAGTTGGTTTTCAGTGGCCGATTCCTTTTGTTCTTCAATTTGTTAGTGTTCTCAGAGAACACCAACGAACTTCCAATTTGTTCTTCAATTTGTTGCTGTTAGAGAACAGTACAATATAGAGCCAAATGACACCACAAAAAGTTTTAAAATCTTAAACGCGCCTGCAAACGAGAAAACAATGTTGCGGAGACAGTGTTGCAGAAGCAAAAAATGTTTCCCCGTTTTCGGCCCCAGGAAACATTTGTTTCGGAAGCAAAAATGTTTCGGAATTTGTTGTTCATTTGCGCGCCAAGGAAACATTTCGGGAAACAATGTTTTCTTGTTTGTGGGTGCCGTAACATAGTGTTAGAACAACCTTGGCTCTCTTGTTTTTGAAATGTTTTTTTATCGAAGAACTAAAACCAACCCTGAACATACTGTGTGATTCAGTTCGCACCAAATTACTTGTTTAGAACAGTTGAATTCATTGTTTTATTGAGAGCAATTTCTCACTTACTTTAAATTATTTTGTACTTTGTATTTTAGATTACTTGTTCAGGATAGTTGAACGTTATTTCATTGTACCATTGTTCTCAATATTTTTATGCTAAGACTTTTATGCGCACTTGAAAATGACCTCAGAGGGGTCGAAAAGTCATGATTTTTTAATTGCTTATTTTCACAGCAAAATTGATTTCTAAGAAATTACTTATGCTATATTTCGTTTTAAAGTACTAGCTGTTAAAAAAAATGAGCAGCAGTGTTCAGGAATCCGAACAAAGGTGCAAAAATTATGAGGGAAGATAAATTATTAGCACACAAGAAAAACAAGCTGGACCTCATTACCATTCTTTATAAAATTATAAAGAATTCTTATGAGGAGTGTTTTATCGGGTTTAAAGCTCAGCATTTGTTAGGCTGTCAGGTTCATGAATTATTAAATAGCTTTTGAATTACTGAACACAGATGCACCCCAAAACAAGTGGTACCCTATCACATGGATATCATTTGTCAATTAACCTGCATGTATGAATTCTGTGAAGTTTTGTGCAAACTATGAAAAAGCCTTAATGGACAGTCTACCTTTCATAAGTTTTGCCTTGATTTTGCCTTCTAAGCTACGACTTTTGATTGCCAGTCATACACCTTATTCCAAAATGGCCGCCATTTTAGTATTATTTTCTTTCCTTGCAAATTGGCCCTCTTGACCTCACTTTCAAACGTAAAATTCAAAAGAATTTTTAAACTCGAACAAGGCCAAAAGGGCTCATTTCCAATCAAACAAAAGAATACTAAAATGGCAGCCATTTTGGAATAAGGTGAATCTTGGATTATCAATCATGCATAGAGTGAATTCATGTGAACCGAGTCAAAGGGATTGGTTGTTTATTACTAAATAGGGAAATACTTAAATTACATTATTAGTGGTTGATTGATTTGCTGGTGTTTAGGTGTGGGATGCTGAGAAGTGGGCACAGATGAACAAACATCAGAAGATTGTCAAGCTGATCAAGGTAAAAACTCTCCGTAGTTTGTTGCATTGGGCAGGGCAAAGATTGAGATTGAGGTGTGAGATTGTGGAAATAAAAGGAAGGAGGCATGGTACAATGTGTTCTTTTGTTTTTTATTGAGTTGCAAATGAGATGCAAGGTGGTTTTCTGCAATCTGGCACCTTAGTGCGGATTGAGTTCTTGGCGTTGTGGTTTAGTCTAAATTTTCCAGCAAAATGTGACTGGCTTGGCAGTGATATCTAAAAAGGCTTATTGCGTATGAGGCCACTTAAGGAAAAACAACCAGAAGTCAAAGGGGACTTGCCGAGTGCTGGAGCTTGTAGATGTCTGATAAATCGTGGCCAAAATTAATAATCATTTGTTTTAAAGCTCATTTTTTTACAAAATAGGGTATTGAGACAACCCTTGTTTTTCCTTTAGAGTTACAAGGTGCGTCATTCTCTTCTCAAAGATGGTTCAGACCCTCCTTCCTACGTTACATTAAACGTCTGTGGTGCTGTCAAAGCAGGGAAGACAACTCTTATTGCAAAACTTCAGCAGTCTATCTTTAAGCGCATGCGCAATCAACACCACGTTGATGCAAGTGACGACATAGCCTCAAGGACCGCTGGGATTGAGATTGGCATTATAAATGTGCCTGGAGTAGGCGTTTTTCGTAAGATGGACATGGCAGGGCATTCGTGGGCCTTTACAAGTAATGAGTACTTCATTGGTAAGAGGACATCGATTTCTTTGGTCTTGTTTGATTTGAGCAAAGAGGACAAAGAAGTCGAAAATGACCTGTTTCACCACTTGGGGTGTCTGAAAGCAAGGGAGACAAAATGCGGCATGCTCCGTTATCGCCCAGAGGTGGTATTGATCGCAACTCATGCTGATAAAATGGCCAGTGATCCAATGCATCGTGCCAGTGCCTACTTTAGAAGAGCTCTGGAGTGTTTCCAAGCCTACTTGAACTTTTATCCCAGAGTAATGGTGCTAGACTGCACCAACCCAAGCAGGCAGGAGTTTAGTGCACTTCGCACATGTCTCAGAGAACTGCGTGATAAGATAATCAAGGTAAATACAATTTTGTTTCAAGCCTCAAGAACGTGCTCAATCTTCTCCTTTCCTTTCTAGGTTCGATACTTTTTTACAATCCCTTCTTGTATTTAAAATACCTGTTTGCTTGAAGGTTTGTACAAGAAGTACATGATTAGTTTTCCTTGCTGTTTGAGTCTGTAATTATTGCGGAAAGGAACAGGTTGATGCCTTTTATAGAAGGGCTCCTTCTAATCTCATAAACTGTCGTGGTACTAAACGCGACTCAGATCATTCTTAATCTCTTCTGTGGTCGCTTTCAGTCATGCGCTGATCCACACCTCCCAATGCGCCAATCAAATCGAAACTTCAACTTTCCCCCCCCCCTCCCCCGGGCAAACCACGGGCATTTGACTATCCTCTGTGCCCGGGGAGTGGGGAATTTGACCTTTGCCTGCGTGGGGTGGAAAATTGAACCGGAAGTGTCAGGTTTCAAATGAATTTCTTTTCGGGCGCCGAAGTCGCTAACATCTATAAAACACGTGTTTGGACGAGATGGAAGAGTTTAAAGGAAGAGATGTAGCATTTGTGAGCCATTGGCTTACAAAAAAGGTCTTCAAAAGGTCTTTATTAAAGACAGGAGGAGCCGACGACGACTGTTCTTTAGTAGGGTATGACAAACAAATCCAACGATAGGGTGGTGCATTTGAACACCATTTTGGCCCGAGGGGACGGGAATTTGAACGATCCAATCTTCAAAAGTTCAAATGCCCGGGCTTTGCCCGGGGGGGAGGGGGGGATGTTAAAGTTTCGAGTTGAGAAATGACGATAGCAACGGCAACGACAATATCACAAAGCAATAACATCATTGGTTAAAATACTCGTTCCGTACCTGGGCCCCTGCGATAAAAAAATCACTTCCTTTTTTTCTTCAGATTTTGAAAGAGTATTAATTTTGCTTAACACCTGACCGGCAAAAGTTTGAGCTTTGACTTTTATCTAAAGGCTGTTTGCTTTGAGTGTAAGTTTTGGATTTCACGGTTCTCCTTTACTCACGTTCAAAACTCAGAGAGTTGGATCTAGGGAAAAGTGATGTCATTTACTCACTCGCTTAAAATCGCAGGGTGTAATTGCACCTTATCATATATGCAAAACGAAAGTTTAAAAGTCTGAAAGCCCAAAACTCCCGTGCTGCATATTAATTCTGCGGCGTACACACGCATTGCATTCTTAAACTAGTGACCCTTTGACGTCATTTTCTCCTCGGTCCAGTTCTCTCGAGAACTTAAAGTTAGTAATGGCGGACTATTAATTAAATTGGAATATTCCCGTTAAAATAAACAGGTATCGTTTTTAAATCAAGACTTAAAACTTTGGTCGCTTAGTGTTTAGTTAACATAGTTTAGAAATAATGCGCTAGTTTTGGTACCAATGTTCAAATCAAATCTTCAACCAAAGAATGTTGATGGTAATTTGCAATATTCCTCACTTACCTTTTTAGAATTCAGAGCGAGTTCCTCGATTATGCGCTCAATTGTTGCCTCGGATTCGCTCTCTGGCGAAGAAAAATGCATCATTTCCTGTAATACCTTGGGAAGCGTTTGTCCAAGAAACCAAACAAGTGAACGTAACGGCTGATGAAGAAGGAGTGAGAAATGTGGCGTTTTATTTGAATGAAATAGCAGAGGTAACTTAAACGAAACTTTGACTCTAGCAATACAAAAACATACTAGAAGGATAGATAGTAAAAGTCTTTAAAGAGGCTATGTCACGCAAAATGATGTCATTTCATTGCTCCCAAAATGCCCAAAAAGCAGAATGAAACATTGCAATAACCACTTAAAACTGTTGAACAACATAAAAGAAATACAATTAAAATTTAGCAAAAGCAAAGAGAAGCATGGATGGACACAAATGGACAAGATTGAAACGGATTGCATTTGGGTAACTTGAAAAAAAGTCGGCCCGACCTTTTTCAAGTTTATGGCAAATCGCCTGGTTAAAGCTAAATTAAAAGGCCTTTTTTGCTCAGAATCATCTTGTTTGTGATGTAACGGATAATTTTATCAGTAAAGGAATTCCACATTACCATTTTCGAGTTTCAACTCGTTATTATTTAAACATTTCTCCTAACTTGACATGGCCTCTTTAAGAAGAATACAACATAACGCCGAATCCGAATTGTTATCAAAAAGCCCCTTTTCAGTCTTTTCCGTCCTCTCGGAGCTGCAGGACAACCAACTACAATACTAAGGAACGGGAGCGGTTTTGATTGCTTAAGGTGTTAACGGGTTATTAAAATCGAGACTGTTACGCACCTTATCTTTCTTGACAGATTGTGAGTGACAATTCACCTGAACTTCGGGACAAGGTTGTTCTGGATGTTAATTGGCTCACATCTCATATCTTTGGAATTGCCTTGGCACCAACCAACTTCCCCCGTTCACTCCGTTTTGATACAGCCAGTGGAATGGTGTCAAAGGCCGACCTTCAGGTGAGCTTTCCTGAATGCCCTCTGGAGCAGCTCATTGAACTCTTTGTACGCTTTGAAGTGTGCATTCCCTGGGACGAGCAAAACCTACTTTGTGAAAGCTACCTCTTCCCAAGCCACTTGGAACAGAATCGCTCCAATCTTGATGACGTCTGGCCACAGTTCTGTGAAAGCGGTGGAGAGCTCTGTGCTGTGGGACGCATTCTGGAGTGCAAAAACCCGATTGACATGATTCCACACAGCTTCTTCCCGAAGTTTCAAATACGAATGTTACGGCGGTTTGGACACAGGAGTCCAGTTTGGTTCGGCGGCATCAAGATTGCGGATGACACTGTGGAGATTCTTGTCACCTTGTCCTCGTGTCTCAAAGCTGTGAATATATGTGTATGGGCGCCAAAGGGCAACGAAGAGCGTTGCTATGCTACGATGAAATTTATCGAAGCCCTTAGAAACGAATTGTTGGACGAAGTGGCAGGAGGAGTGGAGTTCATACACAAAGCCATGAGTGTTAAGATGCTCCGACAAAAGCGTTTCGAGGGCTATGCTCTGAATGAGGTAGATAAAGCCCTGGAAGATAAAGGGCCAAAAGCAAGAATTGTCCTTGAAAACTGTGCTATAAATGAGTCTGCAGTGGACGTCAAGTGCTGTGGAATCCGTCGTCACGTTAGTCCACTTAACCACATCAGCCACATGACACTGAGACATCGAAAAGTCCTCGCTCAGCTTCTGGACTCTGACGGCACATCTAATCTGACTTTCTTGTCAGAAAATCTGGGAATTGGACCTTTTCCTATGGAAAACGACGACGTGGAACTTTCAGGTGAGCTCTTTGTTATTCTGTCAACTTACTGTTCCAGGTGAGTGTTCGTGCTGGTGTTTTCCCGCTTCTAGGGGTGTTAAAGTAGTGATCATGGCAACGCAAGCAACAAGAACGCCATCTCTAAATGGAAATCCGCGATATGAAAGCGACTAACACTTTAGGAAGGAGAGAATATGAAAAATATTTGTCTTCACAAGTTGAGGGTGTCCCAAAGGGGTTTAAATTTGAAACGTTACTTGTTAGTTTGCAGAGAACGGCAAAGAAATGTGTTTAAGGGTAAAACACACGTGGCCAATGCGTGCAAAGCTGTTGGAACTTAAGCCCCGTCCACACGAATTCGGAAAATTTTGCATCCGCAAACTTTCTTTTCGAATACTGCGTGCGTCAACACGTATCCGACGAATTCGGTAACCTTATCGGGAAATTTCCGAATGCGGTATCCAGAGTGGAAATTTTTGAACAAGTTGCGAATTCGGATTCGTGTGGACGGTCGTATTTGAATACCCTGACTTAACACTATCGAATCCAGTCTCTTCCGGGTGAGATAAATCAACATGGCGTATCGACCTTGAAAGACTCGCGAGCAACTTGTTAACGAAACAGAGAAAATGGCGGCAACGTACGATTTTGCGCATGATAACAAGCAAAATCTTTTTCAAAAGCACTGGGCACTAGAGTTTATCAGGGTACGTGCGGACAGTGAAAACGATTCGAAAAACGATTGGAGTACGCTACGTGTGGACGCGGATATTTTTTTAATCCGGAAAAAAAAATGCCGATGCAAAATTTCCGGATGCGTGTGGACAGGGCCTTAAGCAAGGAGGATGACAGCGGCGACGAAAACGTTATACAAAAATATAACTTCCTGTTATTTTTAAAGCTCGAAAGGGTTTCAACACTTCGAAGACTCTCTGTTTAGATCGAATAACGCTACAACACTGTATCACGTAACAGCAATGTTATGTTACCATATGAAACACCGATTATTTCCAAACAAGATGTGATCATTATTGTGATGTAATAAGTTACCTTGGCAACGGGAAAGCCCAACAAAAACACCCTATATTTTGGATTTAGTTGCTCATATCTCAAAAACGAAGTCGGCGAGCCCCCCTTTTTATTGCTGAAAAGTGATTATATAGAAGGCCACGATGAAACTTTCGGCAAAGTTGAAAAAAATTATGTCGAGAGGATTCAGAGCTACCACTCCGAAATTAAGGTGGCTCTGAATTCTTTAAAACTTTGCAGGAAGTTTCATCATGCCCTTCTGATTACTTTTCAGGTAAAAAATAGGGGTCACCGAGTTCGTTTTTGAGATATAAGCGGCTAAAGACAAAATAAAGGGTGTATTTATAGGGCTTTCCCGTGCCACGGTGACATATTACGTCACAATAATGACTGTATCTTGTTCAGCAATAATTCGCGTTTCATTTGGTACCACAATATTGCCAATACATGATACAACGTTTTAGCGCCGATCCTTCTAATAAGAGCGTCACTTGGAATTGTTGAAACTGGTTCGGGCCTCCTTAAATCATTTCTTGGTTATTTCAAGTCATTTGGCATGGAAGTGTGTATGACCTTTCTAGGAATAAAACTGGAATGAACGGCTGGTGTGGTTGGAGAGAAAATTAACAATGTATCGTCGGGTGCTCACGTCTTCCAGATAACCTCAAATTTGATTATGTGGCGTTGCTGTCATGACGAGAACACAGAGGAAATGTTCCAAAACGTAAAACACACGTGCGGGGCTTGTAGAGCCGTTGTTTTTCTTCGTTAAATTTATTGTTTCGTAGTGTTTTCGTAGCCGTTGTCGTCTTTTCGTGTTTATACGTTCTTTATTTTTTGTTCAATGTAAAACCACAAAGGTTCCGGGACTTTTGAGAAACTAGCGCGTGGTACGACGAGATTAGGTTATCCAAACATTTTCAGTACTTTTCGAAAACGCTTCTCGAAATGAGCATAAACGTACTACAAACTAGTGTTTTTCTTTTGCACTTTCCGGATCCTCGCGTCCCCGGGGTTCAATTTTAATGTCTCTAAATCGAGCTATCGGCAAAGAGCTAAATTTTATGTTTTTCACTTTTCCAGGTTTCACCAATGTAATTTCAAGCAGCGAGACTGATAATTTTTTATCCAGTTGCGCTGCTCACACTGATCTTAGAGGGAAAGAACTAGGCGAAGCTTTTGAGCGAATGAACCAAGTTGATGCGGCTGCCATTGTCGGTAGATGGCTCTTCAGCGTGGACCAGGATTTAGCAATGCGCATTACCAGGAGTGAATGTGGCCTCTCAGAAAGGAGAACTTCCCTGAGCTCACGAAGATACAGGTCAACTGAAGCATCGGAACATCATGATAGTTGCGCTTTTGAAGGCAGTTCTCCGCCGGGATCACAGCCGAGCACAAGTTTGCCGTCCGAACACAGTTGTCAGACGGGGCTCGCGTCTTGTTGTATGCCTCTAGAAGCGCTCTCTTGTGAAGAATATCAGAGGAGTTTATCAGATCAACTTGTTCTCCAGCCTCGATCTCGGCGTCTCTTTGATCCTTGCCAAGGATGCCAGCACTGTGCATCAATCCTTCCTCAACAGGAAACACGAGGCCCAAAATCGTGCAATAGTGAAAAAGAATTGCCCGCCAGCGCAACGGACGCAGACGACGATTCGGTGTCAGTTTCCGTCCAAGTTTCGTCTGCGGCCCACGATGAGTCAGTTTCCGTCCAAGTTTCGTCTGCGGCCGACGATGAGTCTAGTAAAGACTTGTCGCTTTCTACCGCAGAAACTGGTGAACCACACGAAAAAGCCAGTTTTCCCTTTAGAAGTGAGCTCACAGAGCTGTCTTCAAGGTTGAGTCTCAGTTGGAGACCTGTTGCTCGTGAACTTGGTTTCGGAACTACTGAACTTTGTCAGTTTGAGGAGACGAGCCTTCTTCGTGTTCAGGCCAGTCGGATGTTGGAAGATTGGTTATCTAAAAGCCGTTGTAGGTTAGGATGCAAGAATTGTGAGGAGTCCATCTTGGAAGCACTCGGAGAAGCGTTTGAAAACGCACATCGAGCAGATTTGAAGGATTTCTTGGAACACTCCAGGAAAAAGTGAACTGAGAGGCTTGACCTTGATAGGGATAACCTCTGACGTTTCCTTTTATGTATCTTTTCGGAAGCCCATTACCCGGAG
>OX421454.1:2078316-2095816 GCA_949126865.1 Montipora capitata | reverse complement strand
TCAGGGCTCAGCATAAAGTGCTGGTGTGCCGAGGCCTAGTACAGCAAGTGTTGATTGGTATAGACTTCCTAACAGCTCACAAATGTATTATAAACTTTGACACTAACACCGTCTACAGTAAGGGGGAACCCAACAAAATAGTTTTTGGATGCCTTGATAAAGTGTACAGGATCACTGTGGCTGAAACCGTCACATTATCTCCAAACATGGTCGCAGACATACCTTGTGAGGTCCAGGGAATGGATGGCTTAGACGAATGTATGGGGGTGCTAGAACCATCGGACACATTTTCGGAAAAATATTCTGCTGGGGCCTTTCGGATGGCAGTGACTGTAAAAGGGGGTCGAATCCCAGTTCGTGTGTTCAATTACCTTAACAAGCCCCTCAAAATTTACAGATGCAGTAGTATAGGGGACCTCTACCCATTGGCCGGTGAGGGAGAATCACAGCAGGGAACCAATGGGGGTGTGGGCTACAAGGTAGTACCCCCTGGGGCTCCAAAGGAAGATGTTGAGATTGGATTGGAAGCTAAACAGTGTAGTGCGGTTTTTGTGAAGGATGCTGACGTCCACAGTTTATCAGTAGAAGAGATGTTCCCTATCAGCAGTAATTTCGTCCCGGAAGAGGAAAAACTTAGGCTTTATGACATGTTGTCCACTTATGCCGACTGCATTTCAAAGGGACCGTGGGATTTGGGTACTGCAAAGGGCGTACGACATACTATCGACACCGGCTCTGCCCAGCCAATCCAGGTACCACCTCGAAGAGTCCCCTTTCACAAAAGGCAGGAAATGCGCAGCCAAGTAGACGAAATGCTTGAAGCAGACATTATTGAACCTTCCGATTCCCCTTGGTCCTCTCCGGTTGTTTTAGTAGCGAAGCCTGATGGCTCTCAACGTTTCTGTGTTGACTACCGTGCTCTTAACTCTGTAACCAAGCGAGACTTGTACCCGCTTCCTCGATGCGATGACATATTGGAGAGTTTATCTGGGGCGCAGTGGTTTTCTCATCTCGACCTCCTTAGGGGATATTGGCAGATTGATGTGGCAGAGAAAGATCGGGAAAAGACGGCGTTCGCAACTCCGGATGGCCTTTACCAATTCCGCAAACTAAGTTTTGGGCTTACGAATGCACCTGCGTGTTTTATGAGGGCTATGCACCTTATCTTGAGAGGATTATGCTGGTCAGACTGTCTAGTGTATCTAGATGATATCATTGTCTTTGGTCGAACACTGCAGGAGCATAGAGAGAGACTGTCACTTGTGTTGTCACGCTTGACTGAGGCAGGCTTGAAGATTAACCCCAAGAAATGCAAGCTTTTGTGTGAACAGGTCGTTGTGTTAGGTCACGTCATGTCGGGGAAGGGCATATCTACTGATCCAGAGAAAATAAGAGTCATAAAGGAGTGGCCGGTGCCGGCTGATGAGAGTCAGCTGAGAGCGTTCTTGGGGACGGCTGGTTACTATAGACAATTCGTGCCAAACTACGCCCACATTGCATCCCCTTTGCACCGTGCTTGCCAAAAGGGGGACCGTTTTAGATGGACAGCTGAGTGCAAGGAAGCCTTCTTGCACATTAAGCGCAAATTGACGAATGCTCCCATCCTTGCTTTCCCCCAGCTGGACGTTCCGTTCATCCTGGACAGTGATGCCAGTGACAGTGGGCTAGGGGCGGTGTTGTCTCAGGTTCAATGTGGGAAGGAACGAGTAATACCATACGCAGCGCGGGCACTATCAAAGGCTGAAAGGAACTATAGCACTACCCGGAAGGAACTGCTGGCCCTCGTGTGGGGAACGGAGCATTTTGAGACATTCCTCTATGGGCGACGATTTCTGGTCAGGACTGACCATAGTGCTCTGCAGTGGCTACGGAACTTTAAAAACCCTAGAGGCCAGGTGGCTAGGTGGCTTGAACGGCTTAGTGACTTCGATTTTGAGGTGGAGCATCGTCCGGGTCAGTTGCATGGAAACGCGGATGGCCTGTCTCGATTTCCCTGGGACGAGGGTGCTTTGGAGAAGATAGAGAGGGACACTACCCTGATTCAGTCTGTGAATATGGGACCCTTGTCGAGGGAAAGTATACGTGCGGCCCAAAACCAAGATCCCGTTCTGTCGCAAGTTGTGAAGTGGCTTGAAACGGGTGTCAGACCCGCTAGAGGCGACATGGAAGGCGGGGGGCGTAAACTGCTGTCATACTGGTCACAATGGGGAAGGCTGTCTCTCAGGGACGGTCTGGTGTTTAGACGTTGGGAACATGAAGTGACAGGCCAAGAGATTTATCATCAAATCTGCTTGCCAGAGAGCATCGTGTCACAAGCGTTGTGCGCCTTGCACAACGACCCTTCATCTGGCCACCTTGGCGTCTCGAAGACTCTGGAGAAAGTGCGGAGGAGATTTTATTGGCATGGCATGCGGGAAGACGTCGAAATGCACGTCAGAAGGTGTGTTCCATGTGCTAAAGTCAACGACCCTTCCAAGCTGCCAAAGGCACCACTCATAAACATGAAGGCCGGGCACCCCCTACAAAGGGTCGCAATAGACATCGTAGGTCCCACACCAAGATCTACTTCTGGTCATGAATGGTTGTTGGTGGTCTCCGATCATTTTACTAAGTTTGCTCAAGCCTTCCCAGTGAGAAACACCTCAGCGGTCACACTGGCGAAGAGGGTGATGGATGAATACATATGCCGTTTCGGTTGTTTCGAGGGTTTGCATTCTGATCAGGGAGCTAATGTTGACGGAGCTGTGTTCAAAGGACTGTGCGATTTAATTGAAGCAGCGAAGACAAGGACAACGCCGTACCATCCCCAAGGGGATGGGCAGGTGGAGAGACTGAACAAATCTCTGGTGAAGATCCTTAGTAAGCTAATTTCTGACCATCGCCGGGACTGGGCGGACTTTGTGCCAAAGGCGGTTCTTGCTTACAACACAAGTGTGCATGAGTCGACTGGATTTACCCCTTACCGGTTAATGTTCGGCAGGGAAGCTATCTTGCCACTGGATGCTCTTCTTAGGTTGGAGACAACACCTTCCCAAGGGTCGGCACGGACATACCCCGATTATGTCGTTGAGCAGAAACAGCAATTGGAAGAGACAGAGCAAGTCGTGAGAGAGAACCTCAAGCGAGCACAGAAGCTCCAGAAAGCTTATTATGACACCAAGTGCCATGGTCAGCGGTTCCATGTGGGAGACCGGGTGTGGTATAAAAACCGAACCAGGACGAGACGGAAAAAATTCCTCAAACCCTGGTGTGGTCCTTGGAAAGTGCTGAAAGCTCTGTCTGATGTTACCTATCGCATTGAGGAGGAGAGGCGGAAGCCCGGAAAACGTCGTCAGAGGAAGGTAGTCCACTTCAATTATTTGAAACCATGCTTTTCGCCACCTGAAAGCCAGGATAAACCCTCTCAGTTAACCTCCTCCGGCCATACGGAAGAAACGCCGCAAACAGGAAACTCGAGGGACGCGCGGCAACCGTCTCGAGGAACCTTAGTTGACTCTGGAGATGTCGAATTGGAATGGCTGGAAAATCCAGTTACTACATTCACGGAGGTTTCTCGTCCCTCTCAGGAACATGATTCGAGTAGTACATTAAGTACATCCCCTCAAACAGTTGAAGTGCCGTGTCAATCAGAGGCTTCTCTAGTGAATGATGTACCACTTCGTGAAGCATGTTTTACACCTATGAGGCCTAGACGTGAGCGAAGGGAGCCCGTCTGGCTACAAGACTATGTTAGAACAGTGGTTGTTTACCCAACCTGGCCCTTGAACTTTGTAGGAACATTTGCATGCTATTGTTAGAAATTCTCACTCGCACCTCTAACCTTCTGTGGAAGGGGGTATTGTAGCGTGGGGCCTGAGCCCAAGCTTAGTCGGACTTGCGCAGAAAACTATAAGTGAGACTCGTGTTCCTCGTGTGAGCTTTCAAAGATCTAGTTTCGTTATTGCTTATCTAGTTTGTGTTACATTATGACAAGCACAAGCCTCAAGTTAACTTCCATTTAAATCTCTGTCTCTGACATCAGATTTTTCTTTGCTAAGAACTGCAGTGAATTGGAGATAAATAATAATTACTACAGTGTAGCTGTTGCATAAGTACTTCGAAAAAACAGGTTAATATTAGGGTTCATGTCCCACTTGTTCAAAAGGTGGATAACGCTATCCACCAGGTAAATTACTATGCTTATAATCCTTTGGATAGCGAATGGTTTCACTATGACTTATCCACTGGATAGTGATTTATCCAGCAGACAGTGCTTATCTATCCATCGTTTGAACAACTGGGGCCAGAGCATTTGCAAACAGTAGCAGAATTTCCTTAAAAATGCCTCTCTTCAGTTTCAAACTGCAGCTGAATTATTTTCTCTGGTATTCTTTTAGAATGGGTTCTCTCAACTTTTGCAAGGGCATGTAAAATGTTATTTGAGTTCAACAGTGATTACCTGCTGTCATTGCCACTCCTGTTCCGCGATGAGTGATGGACAGCATTGCAGTCAGTTGGGGTCTGAACAACAAAATAAATTCAGTTGTAATAAGATTTACCTCCATTCTTGCCCTTCTTTGGTTATAAGGTGTAAGTGAGTGTATGTAATATGCACTCTGTATTTATATTTACATTAATTTATATTCATACCATCAAAATCCCCAATTTTCTTGCCCACTATGAAAGTGTAAATATCTTGGTCTTCTTATTTTAAATTAACATGACAGTGGCCAACTCGAAAGCTATTGCTCCCTTGGCCACTGTACACATGCTCCTTATTATTTATTTAGAGCAAGTTTCAATCAAGTGTCATAAAACCAAAACCAAGGTAATTACTTTAGCCAATCAAAAACGACGGAGACAATCCAGTAAACCAATCAAAACTCAAAGTAATCACACATAGCCCACACAAAGCGTGGGAAAATGTGCTTGCGCAAGGAACTTTTGGTTTTGGTTTCACTTCTGATTTGTTGAAAAAATGGCGCGAGAACTTGCAACCAATCACTGAGTGAAGTAAATGCAAAACCAAAGCAATTCGCTAATTACTTTCAACACTCAATTGAAAACTGCTCTATGTGCATAAGTATCTTTGTTCTCTTAATCCTCATATCTTTACTTTGCTAATTACTCTTCAACAGTGTGAATAAAATTGACTTAACTATTAGAGTGTAATGTGAAGTGCTAGGTTTCTATCCATATAGACCATGTGAGCGTTCACCCTACTAATGGAATTGGGCCTACACAAGTACAGAGAAAAATTCTGACCAGGGTAGGAATTGAACCCACGACCCTTGGGTTAGATCACCGCTGCTCTACCGACTGAGCTACAAGGTCAGACGGGAGCAGGTTGTGGGAACTTGTACAAGTACAAGGAAGGGTTACGTTTTTGCAACTACCCTAAGCCCCTCCCTTCCCCCCCCCTCCCCCCAACCCTTAACCCCCAAAACACAAACACCCGTTCGGCTTTAACATTTGACATTTGATAGGGGCAAATTAAACTTCGAGTTCTTACTTGTATATTGTTAGATGTGGGGACATAGGTCTTTTAAGACGAGAATTTTTGGACCAAAAGTCTTCTTGACTGCGAACCAGCGCCGTAGTGGTGATTGTCGTGCTTGCCGTGTAAAGAACAAAACAACAACAATTAGAAAGAAAGATAGAGACGACGTGCATTCCATCACAAATCATGTTACCTGCGCATTAACAAGCACGATGGTCGAAAACATCTTTTAGTGAGCACTGAAGAAATCCTCACAGAGTTCCTGTGTAGTTTCAACGTAGCTTTCATTAATTGAACTTCAAATAATCTGGGAAAATATTGCGCTCATAACAAACCCTACCTCAACAGAGCCGCCATTCTGTAAATACTGTCGCGTTGCATTATGGGATCGAATAATCACATAAGTAAAAATGTTCATTTTGTTGGAAAAACAGCAGACAGAAAGTTATAAACAGACGATAATTTTAATAATTGCCCTTAACTTTATTTGATTATAATTCTTTTTAATAAAGCAACGATTCATGAAAATAAGCACATCTTTCACCCATAAGGCCAATGGTACTCCGATGCATGAAAACTTGCACGACTGATGGGAAACTGGATCGGCTGTCAAAACAAAATGGCTGCTGTTTTGCTCCCCCGTCTTTTCCTTGGGAAAACTGGCCATTTAGGTAACAATCTCTTTCTTTAAATTACGTTGTAATGATATGTCCATCAAATATCATTTCGCCTTTTCATTTTTTTCTCTTTTACAGCGAGCTCCCTTGGACGTCCTGTGTTTACGTCTTCTACAAATATTCCCGGGACAATTTCGTTTGCTCCCAGAATTCAAAGTGGTATGCCATACAAACACTTACATCATAGTTCAAAGTCGCAATCTGTGTTTTTCCCTACAAATACTTTGGTCATCTTTGTTTTGTACCATATCTTGTACGGCCAAGTATTACAAAACTTAGTTACTGGATGAAACCTTGCCACCTTGGACCACTATTGTTTGCATTTAGCGAAGTTCTCATTAATAATTAATTAAGATCGAGTCAGAAGGCAACAAACGTTATTAGGGGGCAACCCTAAAACCCGGAATCCGGAATCCGGAATCACAGGTCATTGTTTTACCAATACAGAGAGTAAAAACTATCCTAAACATTCGTAAAAGCTAACCTTAGGCCTAATTAGGCCTAAACAAACGTTTTTAGGCCTAAGGTTAGCTTTTATGAATGTTTAGGATAGTTTTTACACTCTGTATTGGTAAAACAATGACCTGTGATTCCGGATTCCGGATTCGGGGTTTTAGGGTTGCCCTTATTAGGGAGCTTAAGCACGCGCGTTTTTGAGACGCAGACAGTAACCGGAAGAGAACATTTCGTGTGCCCGGACCGTGTTGTCTCCCAGCTTTTTATACTACTTATCTCTAATAGAGAAAAGATACTCAGCAATGTGAATGTGGTTGTGTGAGGGCAAGTTAAAAGTGAAAATAGCTCGCTTCCAGTTGCCGTCCACGTCTCAGAAACGTGCGTGCTTAAGCTCCCTATTCTTATTAAATGACCTGACATCATCATCATCATATTGTTTATGGCCCATCGTTTCCCATATTTTGGGTTGGACTTGCGACAATCCATCTGCATCTTGCCAAGTTCAGCGTCATGCTCTCCTCAACACCCAAGTCAGCCAAATCTTGCCGGCACTGTGCCTTTCCACATTCTTCTTGGTCTTCCAACTGGTCTTCTTCCTGGGATCTCCTTCTCCTCTCCTCTGTAGATATGCTAACTTTGATTGCAGTTTAGGTTATTCAATAATTGTTATTATTATTTAAGTCCACACCTCTTGATGGATCGATTAAAGGCCCACATTTGCAGTCGTTTGTTTTTGTTTTCAAATGACTGCTTGTCCAAATGCGTGGTCTGATTAGCTGAATGCACTCAGGCAAATCACACGGGGAAACAACAGGTCAGCCATTTGGGTAAATTTGTGTTACATTTAATTACAAAAATCAGGGATGTTACATGATGGCATGATGCTGAAGTCATCTTGACTTCATTTTCAAGTGATAAATGTAATGGTCATTTCAAGTTTAAACTAAGTGGTGTTTATAACGTCAGCCAACAAATTAGTGCATGCGATTAAGTTTTCTAAACAAATACTTTCGCAAATTGAGTCTGATTGTGTTCAAATTTAGCTTCCTATCCTGGATGAAAAGCATTTTGCAGATTAGACAGTCAAGCTTTCCCCGACATTTCTTCAAAACAGAGAAATGTTTCAAAGTTCGGGTTTGAAATTCCTGGCAACCTTTCAATTCAGTACATGATCAATCAATAACATCTCCTTTTCTGAGGATCTAAGGAACATGTCTCTGAACAAAAGTGATGTCCTGGTCCTGACGTCCTTGAAAATGAAGTCAAAATGACTTTGAAACGTTGTGTAATATCGCTGATTTTTGTAATCAATGTATTTCAAAAAGTTTTTTACTTTGAATTTTGTTACATGAAATTTAGTCACAGTGTGCAATGACTTTTGACTTTTGTGGGCCTTTAACAATTTACCCCTTCAGAGAAAGAAGGTAAAATTGCCAACACAATGAACCCCTCTAGAAAAAGAACATGTTTTATGCATACCACAAAAAAAGAGCCATGTTGCACAAGATCCCTCCAAGAAAGTCGTGAGGGCAAGAGATGCACATTGGCTCACCCCCTTAGAACAGATTCAAGCAAATGCTCTTTGTAGAATGTCATCTTTGAATACAAAGGGAAGGAGGGAGGGAGGGGTGTGGATATTCAATGAAATGGCCAAACATCCTTATGCTAAAACATTGGTTTTTTTTTCTCTGTTTGACTGTTGTTTTTTAGTTTCAGTGTTACTGAAGAAAAAGGTTCATTCTTCGGCAAATCGTAAGACTGAACTAGGTAAGCTTGAATGTGCAGAAATTGTCATGTAGTCCTTTAAGAGCCGACTTGTTTTCTTTAGAAGTGCTATAATTTTATTGATATGTGATGGTAACCTGAATTTACTCAACAGAAATAGCTCCATCTCAACCCTCAAGCCACTGGAAATTTGAACGTTATTTCAGTGTTGCCTTGGTAACCCTCATTCCTACAGGAATCATTTATCCATCTGCTGCAGTGGATTGGGCACTAGCTGTTGTTGTACCAATTCATAATCATTGGTAAGTTGGTTACTTTTCAATTACTTATTAGGTTTTGAAGAAAATGTAACAACATGAAATCAGAACATTTCTATTGTGGCTCACAGGTTTAACAACAAGGAGGGATTCTCAAAGGCAAAATGGATTTTATAAGTTCAAGCATAGAGCGTGTCTCACAACCCTTCAATGTTCATAAATCTGTGGGACCTAAAAGAACCCATGTGCACATTATTTACAAAGAGAAAGGCTTGGATTTCCTGGTGTAGTGGTCTGTCTTCTGTGGTACATCACAGTTGGGAGGGTAAATGCTGGGAGATATTAGCTACACCAAGCGAATCTAAAATCCGAGGGTAAATAAAGTTGTATTGGTGATCCATGAGCATGAAAGCCTCTTGGCCACTTTAACCAATATGCATATTGATCCCCCAGTGTTTTATTTTGTGATTTAAATTAGATACTCCTAATTGAATGTATTCCAATAGTTTATGTGGCTATTGATATACAAATCAAGTTATTGTTCTTGTTTGCAGGGGTGTTGGCCAAGTTTTAACTGACTACATTCATGGTTCAACAATGCCAAAGCTAGCTAAGGGTCTGTGGCTGGCAGTGTCCGTCTTGCAGTTCATTGGCCTCTGTTACTTTAATTACTCCGATGTTGGTATTTGCAAAGCTGTCAGTATGATTTGGCACATGTAGACAATGTGAATAAGATTTACTACTTGACTCTTTGTGGAAAAGAAAGTGCTGAACAGTCAAATAGTCCTTCATTTGTTTCGGCCCAACAAAGTATAAAACAGAAGTCTCTGCCTTGTCCATCATCAGTACTGTTAGGGACATGTACATGTGGTAGTGATGTTTAGCTGTAATTAGCTGGATTCACTTAATTGTTTTTCTTGACATCTCGGTTGACTTGGTGAGATTAATGTACCGGTAATTCAGCATAAATTGGAGGGTGCACACGCCTGGTAATTTTCATATTTTTAGGGAAATCAATCACTTATAATTTATCGCCTGAGTGACTAAAGATACTTGGCATTGTTAATTTTGAGGTTTCTATTGTTTGAGTACATCAATCAATCAGGATGTCTATTCTGGGCACAGGGGGTAGGGGGGTAGGGGGTGAAGGGTACCATAGCTAAAACAACCCAAACCTTTACAAAAATGCTAACCATAGGACTAAACACTATGCTTTGGATAACATTTAATCCCAAGGTTAGCATTTTGTAAAGATTTGGGTTGTTTCAGCTATGGCACCCCTAATCCCATACCTCCCACCCCCTACCCTCACCCCTATCCTCTACCCCCTACCCCTGGAATAGACATGTCATCCATCAATCCCCAACAGGAGAATTCCTTATACCTCTTCGCAAAAAGCATTTAACTAAGGTTGTCAGTAGTAGTCTTTTGCAAGCAAAAATCTCAAGAAGGACTGACGTGCTCCAATGGGATTTTCGTTCCTTCTTTATATGGAACCCATGCTAAGAAGGCTAGCTTTTAAATATGGCATTAAGTTCACTTGAAAAGTACCCGGAAAGTAGTATGCATGATCGTGAATTTGGCTAATTAAACGGCTGATTACCTAAGAGAAGTCTCTTGATACTTGAACAATAAAATTTTCATTAATATTACAGTTCAGAAAATTCACTGTTAGTTAAGGACAGGGCTTACTATTGTTATTTTGCATACGTTCTGCTCACCTTGAGATACTGGGGTTTCCTATGGGTGGTGCTTACTAATACAGGGATATTTTTGCGCGGTTTAAAACTATGCGGAGAAAGCAGAACTTAGCAAGTGCTCTTGGTATCCAAAAAGAAAATTTGGGGTAACCATGCATTTTTCAGAGATATATGGGATCACCATACATTGCTTTGTATTTTAAAGCTGTTTACAAAATTAACATTGTCAATGTTAATTATCTTTGTTTCAAAAATGTACAGGTAACCCCTAGTTCTCTTCTTGATTTCAATAATACTTGTTAAGATCTGCTTCTCTCACATGTTCATAAACCTCGCAAAAATACCTTTGAATTAGTGGTTACCGTCCTTAAAATATTGGAAAGGACATATCCTATTAGTTTAAAAATAATTGTGAGAGTAAGGTTTCATGGTATACAGTGCTTGCTGTCCACCAGTGTGACTTCAAGTTGGCAACCAATAGTGGTTCTACACTCATTACCTAATCTGTATTTTTTTTTGTGTTAATAAGTGCACAAAAAATTTCAATATCTATTGCCAAAAAGTCAATCCTGCCATTCAAATCTTTCGCCTTCCATCTCCCAACTCCACTAGGATCATTTTGTCACGTGCCTGGCCACTCAGTTTTCATACACCTGTTCATGTCCGTGAATTTATTTCCTGTGTGAAACAAAAGATCATGCAAGCAAATCATGGCAATTTTTCACGGTAGCTGAGATCTCAAGAAAGACAGACGCTTATTTAATAACGAGACCTCAAGAAAGTAATCTTTTGAAGAAGTGAGAGGCGGTATTTTGAAAAGAATTGTCGACCCGCTTCAGATCAAGAAGTCGATCGAGGAGTCATGAACACACTTTGGAAATGACCAAGAAATATTCTCTTATTTTGTCAAAACTCCTTCGTCAAATCAAAACAAGATTCGAGATAGGACTGTCTGTCTAACACAGATATGGAATTCGACCACGTTTTGAGGATTATTGGGGAATTTGGTCCACACCAGAGGCGTTTATATGTGCTTCTTAACTTATCACTTATTCCCGCTGCTTTTCAACTTTTGCTGCAAGTTTTCGTAGGCGCCGAGCCGAGATGGACTTGTTCAGGTTCCTCGACAAATGAAACGTGTAAACGCAATTCATCAGTTTGTATAGAGACTGAATACTCTTCAAAATCTTACACCATCGTTGCAGAGGTAAGAATATATAATTTATTTCTCAATTCCTATTTCTAACAAATTATATTTTAATTTGAACATTTGTGCGTCGAAAATAAAATCGCCTTTAATTTAAAATTTGAAGCAATTTTTAAGGCATTTTTCCGAGTGTAATTACGTTCAATACGCAATACTCACGGGCATTTTGTTAGCTCAGCTTATATATATTTCGATATCACCATGGTTTTGTTTCGGCTTTGCTAAAATTTCTTGTTTTGTGATCAACTTATATTATCATAAATAATCAAAGAACAGCAATTAAGTTCATGCAGTATTGCGTCGTGTAGTTTTAAGGTGGCTTACCACAGTGTTCCAAAGAAAAAGATCAAAATTTTGAAATCTGTGAAATTAAAAGCAACAGGGTGTCTCTTCTTAAGTATAATAGTCGCTGCAATTGATGTAAAATATAATTTTACCTAACAAATAAATGCAAATAAGGGGGGAAATGCAAAATATAGTGACCAAGCTCTTGGAGGGTGGAACTGGCTCTTTCTTTCTCAAATCCTAGCCATACAACCAGGCTTACAATTTTGGGAATTAATAAACAATATGAAGACGAAATTACAGTGCAATGCGCCTTACCGTGGCCTCCTAACAAACTTTCACATTTAACAACCTACGTGTAAATATGTTAACTCAAGAACCCATGCAACAGTGTTCAAATTACAGTCATACGAACTTTGCAAGGAGGCGTGACACACCCGGATTGGGGGATAATTTGTAAAAAACTTTGTTAGGTGGCCACGGTAAGGTGCATATCGCACTGTAAAAAGATCTGTCAGACAATTTTTCAGTAATTATCAATATAGACAAAAATTGACTTTTTTTCCATTTGCAGAAAAGCTGTCGGACAGATAATTTAACTATTTATTTTTATACGATTATTTTTTCTCGCTAAGGAAATCCTGAAATTTCAAGGTGGGATCATACAGCTAGTTTTTGAGAAATGTCTAGTTTCCAAGGTGGGGTCCTACAGCTACATGTAGGTTTTGGGAAATGTCTAGTTTCCGATTCCCCCTCCAGGAGCTCAGTCGCTATATTTAGCATTTTCCCCTGATTTGCATTTCTTTGTTAGCTAAAAAAAATTGCAGTGACTAATGCTTCAGAAGAGCTATCCTGTTGCTTCAAAATCTTGATCTTTGTCTTTGGAAAACTGTTACAGTAGTAATTAAGCCACCTCAAGTGGACGATGAGCAATAGGATATTCTAGAATAAATTTAACCTTTTTAAGAGTCTTGTAATTTGTTTTCAACCAAAAAAAATTGAATAGAATTGGGGAAATTTTGGTAATGTCCGTTAAAAAAGTATCTTTATCGTTAGTTTTGCCCCTGAGGGGTTTTACAAATTCATCTTGCATTAGACCAGTGAACGGATGTTTCACTGTTAGGAGGATTGAAATTTGCCAACCACTGCAACACTTCTTTGTTTTAAATTTGGGCCATGGATAATACCAACAAATTATGTCAGTGTCATGTCCCATTAGTGTTTAACCACTTAATTTTTTGTCTTGGCTCTTTATTATTTTCAGCTTCTTTTTTCCTTAATGGAGGGGCACCTCAACTGCCCTGACGTTAGAGTAAAATCTGTTGTGTTTGACTCCCAGGGGTCAGTGAGTTAGGGATACCTCAGCAAATGATCTGTTTGCCATTAATGGATAAAAGTAGTAGTTGACCTATTTGCTTAATTTTCTTCCCAGTGGAATCTTGTTTGTGAACATGCTTTTAAAGCTGATTTGGTGCAGTCAGTCCTAATGGCTGGCACCCTGTTTGGAGCTCTGATACTGGGTGCGTTGGCAGACAAGTACGGAAGGAGAAAGATTTGGTACATTTCGTTCACTGGACTTCTAATGTTTGGTTTCGCAAGCTCCTTTGCACCAACATACAAAATATATATTTTGCTCCGATTTTTAACAGGATTTTTTGTTGGTGGAGAAATATTATCAGCCTTTGTATTAGCAACGGAGCTTATTGGTCCATCTTACCGAGGATTTGCTGGCACAATGGCACAGTGCTTCTTTACATTTGGACTGTTAGTCCTTCCAATAGTTTCATATCTGGTCCGGGACTGGAGAACATTATCTGTTCTAGTTTCTCTACCATTTTGCGTTTTTATATTGTTTTTTAGGTAAGTTGATGAGCAGTTGTTGTACTCACAAATCTTTATATCAATAAATTAAAAGATGTTTTGGTCAGATGGAAGGAACAGTAATACACAACCTGATACACTGATTGCAATGCATTAAACTTTTATCTGGCACAAAAGAAATTTTCTTGAGGCTTCAGGAAAAAACAAAAAAAGATTTTATTTCCAAGAACCTCAAGTTGATATTCATTGTTTTATGTACTTTTAATTTTAACACATCAAACTTTGGCCATACTGTAGTATTAAATAATTTACAGATTGTGGTAATTTTTATTCTAGGCTTGATTTATTTAATGTCAGTCCATTTGATCTTGTCTTTGTCCTTCGGCCCAGTCTTCTTGGTCGACATCAGATTTCCCAAGCATGCGAGGCATACACTTATAATAATTCAGTTAAATTGTGCATCTGGAACCCTTCCCATTGGAAATGCCAGTTTTGTGTTACAACCTTGTAAGAGGTGCAGAGTGTTTTCAGAAGCATCACACATGTACATAAATTATATGTTTAGAAAGTACTTCTTTCAATTGCAGAATTGTACCTGAGTCAGCCAGATGGCTGATTATTCGTGGTCGTTTGGCTGAGGCAGAAGACATCCTTTCCATCATAGCCAGGAAAAATGGTATTGCGGTTCCCAAGGTTCTCCTCCAAGTTAGCCCTCCCATGTCTGTAGTTGGAAATCGATATGGCTGCTTAGATTTGTTTTCCAATCTGAAAATTGCAAAAATTACAGTAGTCCTGTTCTATTTATGGTAGGTGTAAAGTTTGTCTTTTTAAATCATCAAATTTATTATTATATAAACATATATTACTATTATGACTGTGTATGCAACCTGTGCATGAATTAAATTAGACAATGTGTTTGCATGATGGGTATGATTGAAAGGTTTCATCGTACTTGTATTCACAATTTCTCCACATTTGTGGGTCGCTGTTGAATTTGAGCACCACTGGACAAAAACTTGGGTTCATCAATAATAATGAAGACAGCAGGCCCCATTTACAGTGCTAGCAATAAGGGCTTAGTCTTTTCTTTTTCAACCCTTGCTAAGAAAACACTTTTTTCATCCAGTATTATGTAAATTTTGTAATTTAAAGACAGAACTGCATTAAATTTTTTAATGTTGTAAACAGTATTTCTTTGGCTATATTTATGGAAAGTCTCATGCCTACCTGGAGTCAGTGGATTAAGTCACTAATCTTGCAATGATGTTGGATATCAGTTTGACCTTTTACTTGATTTAAATTTATTTTTGTATTGTCTTAAGGTTTGTTAACACTTTGGTCTACTATGGCTTATCGCTGAACACTAAACATTTGGGAGGCGATATTTATAAAAACTTTTTCTTATCAAGTCTTATGGAGGTACCTGCTTACCTAACAAGTGTTTGCCTCATTAACTGGTGAGAGAATTATCCTCCATTTTAGTTAGCACCTTAAATACTGCTATTTGTTATCTCTGATTGTAAAAATCATTAATAATTCATGAGGGTGCAAACCAATCCCAGCACAGTATTCAGATCACATGTACACAACTGTAAACCCCAATACAAATCAACTGAATTATTAAACAGTAGAATTAACTTTCGATACAAACTCCTGCTCAGCTAATTAGTATTCATTAACTTTTGATACAGATCTCTACTGTTTAAAATAACAATACTTTGCATTCAATTTAATGTATTCATTTCACAAGCAGGATAAAATATTCGCGTCCGATCTGTATGGACGCTTACAATGGCTCGCCTATCGGCTCGCCATTGTAAACGCCCATACAGATCTCCCGCTCATATTTTATCTACTACTTGCATGGATTGCTGCAAATCAGGAAATTGATGTGAATGTACAATTTTCTTGTTGTAGGGTGGGCCGGCGACGTAGCTTGTGCTACTATATGATGATGGGAGGAGCAGCCTGCCTGGTTTGCTTATTTTTTCAAACTGGTGTGTTGATAAAACCTCCCCTCAGAATGTCATAAAATCGTCCAATAAGTGTCAGAGTGTGGCCTTTTTGTAAAAGCAAACATTTTCAATCCCTTTTTGTTATTAATTCCCTCTCTATTCATAATTAAGTGTTACCTCTTTCCCCCTATTTCAGAACTGGGTCTGTCAAAATAAAATCCAACACAAACGTATGACTGCTCGGGCTGGCACCAGCAAATAATAAATAGAGTGCACATCGATAAAATTAGTTAATTTACACATTATTTAATAATGGAACTCTCACCAATCAAGCTGTCCCTGTTGTCTCAGCAGTTCACTTCCAATGAGAACTTAGTAGCAGTAATGTATTATTTTTCTCTGCAAGAAACAAAGCTGTTCTCTTGCTATTTAAGAATGAGAGCTCACCATGAGGAACCCACAGAATAAATTATTAAACTACTGGGGCGGGTTGCTCGAAGCCTGGTTCTTAGCACTAAACCTATAGGTTTCCATGGCACATTTGACACTGTTTTAAGCACTAACCATGTTTCCAGCAACCTGGGCCAACATACATCTATAATGCTATCCCTCTTTCTTTTAGTTTTGTTTTTCATGTCCACCTTTTTTCTCAAGGTACAAAACCAACCTCCAGAATTCTAACCACTTCTTTTGCTATGATTGGCAAATTTGGAATTTCTGCATCATTTGCTGTTATTTATATTTATTCAGCTGAACTTCTTCCCACAGTAGTGAGGTAATGTGGCAAAAAATAGTAGTCATTGTTGATGTGAAGTTTGTTTGTTAAGACTTGTGCAATATATGAGCTTGCCTAATTATAGAGAAGTCTATTAGAGAATCATCCTTCTTTGGAACAAAATTTATTCCTTTTTGTATTGCTTATGTGTCAAGCCTTATGCTGTGTTTGTAATATTGGTGGCATAAACTGTTCTATCTCAATTACAAATTTATGGTATTAAAGCTAAGGCCTTGATGAAGTGATGCAAAAGTGACGTGAATATTATAAACTGCTTTTTTGTAGTAAAAGAGATATAAATGATTGGAAGAGTGGAAATCAAGAAAAATTGTTTTTACATTGAACAGCAAGAGTGATGAACCATTTCCCTGAGTTTAACTATAAAACTCCCTTTTGTTTCCTCAGGAATGTTGGAATGGGTGTTTGCTCAATGGCCTCCAGGATAGGTGGCATTTGCTCGCCATTCGTGGTATTTTTGGTAATTTTCCCTCATTGTTTTTCGACTGTTCCCAATGGGTGTGGTTGTCATGGTCATGGATTGCTGTTCGCTTGTTCATTTGCTCTTGCGCCACGTTTGTAACCAATCAGAAGCAAAACAATTCTGACTTCTCCGCACGCGTTTTTTTTCCCGCGCTCGTTTTGATTGGCTCATGCATTTTATAACTCTGTGCCTTTTGCGATCGCCAATATAATGTCATAGACACTCAAACCCGCTCTTATCTTGTATTCTCTCTTTCATTTATGCAGCCGTGTTTATGTACTGTCTTTTTGGAAACTTCGTTTCAGGGTGTCTACACTCGTCCTCTTCCTATGATGATATTTGGAATGTGTTCGTTTTCCGCGGGATTATTAAGTCTGGTTTTACCGGAGACTCTAAATAAACCGCTGCCAGAAAGCCTCGAGGAGATTGGTTTCCAGGGCGTGGAAGGCATGCTATATGAACAGCTCGAAATGCAGCAGTACACTCGTGTTATGGATGCCAAAGACGATGTGTTCCAAGTAAATGATTCAGACTTTGATGAAGATGTTGTCAGTGAAAAAACAACTTTCATCTAACCTTTTTTTTAGGCAACTCTTCTAGGTGTTAATTTTTCTCGATTATAGCTATTGTTTTAAGGTTTTGTTTTGCTGTTGTTTTTTGCGCTTCTTTGTTGTATCTTTTG
>OX421454.1:2063316-2068316 GCA_949126865.1 Montipora capitata | reverse complement strand
GTATTTTTCCTCGCCCCTGCGGGGCTCGGATAAGCAACGACAAGGCGACGGCATCGAGAACGTCACAAATTTGCATATTTAGTGGGCAAAAACAACAGCTTTGCACGCTCTGCACGTGCGTTTTTCGCTTTTGTCCATTTCTTTGCCGTCGTCAGCAAAACTACAACGTGAAATAGCCAAATTTGAGGTTTTATGAAGAACGTCAGCACTTGAGCATAAATTTTCATTTTCTCCCCTGAATTAATTAAGCGCCGTTCTGACCAGTGTCATTCTTGAGGAACTACCACACCCTTGTCATATTACAAAAGGTTGAAATAGTAACGAAGTGATTACAATAACGCGAATTTATATTTTGAGATGACGTCCTCGTTTCCGTCGCCATCGTCGTTGCTTAAGTTCCCTATTGTTGATCGTAAAGTTCGTAATAGCTTTGCACGTGATACGAGATTTAATCAATCGCAAAATTACTTTGGATACTCGATTGACACTTAACCCTTGCTAGGCTTAATATCACAGCTGTCTTTAAAAATATTCTGTCTGCCTCAGGAGCCCATGGGCTCCTGGTCTGCCTGCAATTCTGTTGAAAAAAAATCATTTCAGTGAGAATTGTGATCAAATCACTTAAACATCGACTAAACTGTTGTTTGTATTCTTCAATCCCTAATTTCGTTGTTGTATTACACTTCGGTCGAAATTTCGGTCAGCATCGGGAATAAGGACCTCTTATGCGCAGTCTGTGAAAATTGAAACTCTAGTGGTCGCTAGCGGTTACTTAAATTGATTTCACTGCATATGCGCGTAGTTTGAAGCCATACTTCGTGCTGACCAAAGGAATCGCGGGATCTGGGGATTTCATCCTAAAGGTCTTGAAGTGGTACTATGATAAAAAAATCACTTTCCTTTTTCTTCGGATTTTGAAGGAGTGTTTACGTAACATCTGACTAGCAAAAGTTTGAGCTTTGATTTTTGTCCAAAGGCTGTTTATTTTGAGTGTAAGTTTTGGATTTCACGGTCCGCCATTATTCACGCTCAAAACTGACCTAGCTTAAGGCGGGGGTACACCTGAAAGCCATTTTCACGCCTCTTAAAATCAGTTTAATGGTAATATCTCGTTCGCGTTTCAAGCAATACAAAAACCCTATGCTCATAACACAAATCAATGTTTTGGGGTGTTTTGCAAATTTTTTGGTGATTTTTAGGTACATTTGGGAGGAGATAGTTTTGTCTCAAAAGAGTAGTAAAATTTGGAGAAATAATAAATAGTTAAGATTTGATCAATGTAGTTTAAAAGTCTGAAAGTCCGAAACTCTTTTCTGCTAGCGGAGGTCTCTTTCTTTTACGTTCGCTGGGCTGACGAGTGCGGCAAAAGAGAACCCTGCCTGATACTTCAATTGTTGTGTGGGCTCACTTAACCGCAGCAGAATTACTGTAAAGGAATGCGCGGGACACAGCGGGCTCAAGTCACAGTCAGCGAACATATCATGGGGCATGCGGTTTGAAGAGGGCCGTCCAAGATTGTGGACGGCGGTTGGATCAAAGTGAGTTTCGACCTATGGCAGACGTCATTCCGAGTCGTACTCGTCAGACCAGTGAACGCAAAAGAAAAGAGACTTCTGCTTTCAGGGAACCGAAACTCCCGTGCTGTATATTAATTCAGCCGCGTACACACGCATTACATTCTTAAACTAGTGGGTCTTTGACGTCATTTTCTCCTCGATCCAGATCTCTCAAGATTTCAAAGATAGTACTGGTGGACCATTAAGTTGCTAAATTCCAGTTAAAATAAACAGGTGCCTTTTTAAGGCAAGGCTTAAAACTTGGGTCACTTAGTGTTTCAAAATCCGAAGAAAAAAACGAAAGTGATTTTATCATAGTATCACTTTAAGCGTGTGATTTCTCTTCTTTTTGATGCCTGTTTATGTAGCGATGGGACAACTGAGTTCAATGTTTTCGTTGTTTGCAAATTATTGTTTTATTTCTTATTTCAGGTGTGATGATCCAGTTACGGTGACAATTACCGTACAAGACAAAAACGGCAACACTGACTGGACTCACGTGTTTACTTCTGGCGGTGATGTGGCTATTCCAGGCATGACTTTCAGCGGAGCTGGCCTGTTTGTCAAAGTTGAGCTTGATCCTGAAAATGACAAACTAGAACTGAAGGTTTGAGGAAAATGCCACTTTCAAAAGCATGGCGTGAAAACGCTAAGCATTTGGCCTGTGTAAAAGCTAATCATTTTGCCGACTAACCGTAACCCGCCACTAACACGAAAATCAGAGCTTTAGACCAACCATTCAAAACTCATTAACAATTCATGAGCCTATTAGCCTATCAAAACACCGATAAAACGTCACGTGTATGAGCTTTATATCCTGATAAAACACTCCTCGTTAATAAGGCATAGCTTGTTTTTCTCGTATGCTAATATTCGCCATTGGTCTGAGTCCAGAGGGACACGCCTTTTGTGGAATGTTTTCGAAGCCGGTCAAAAAACTCGCAGCACGTGTTTTATCGGGTCCAAAACACTCGGCTACGCCTCGTGTTTCTAAACCCCGATAAAACACTGCTGCTCGTTTTTTAAACATTACCTAAGCCTTTTTTGGGGGCGAGTTGTCTACCTGGTGAAGTTTTCTACACCTTTCCGGGCTCGTAACATTGTTGCTTTGCATCGAAGTCTTCCTCTCTGATACCTTTGGAGTCATATTAGTCGGAATAGCTAAAAGGTATCCGGGAGCAACTTCAGAATACCCCGCCACAGCTAACCACTATTGTTTCCCCTATGCGGCAACTTTTGAAGAACGAGACTTAATACAATAGAGCCTATTCTTATTCAATGAAATGCAAATAAGTGGCGGGGTATTCTGAAGTTTAGCCGGTATCCGGTAGAATTTAGTTTTCTGTGCAGCAAATGGACGAGGCGGTGATTTCATTGGCTAAAAGCAATGTGCTAGACCCCTTTGAGCAATACATTTAACCTCCCTCTTTCACAAAACAACTTTCTGCAACAATAACAAATCAAACAGCCGTGGTGGTGTCGATGAAGAAGATTTCCGCCAGTGGAATGCATCAAACAGCCTCAAGTCTTACAGAATTCGATGAAAATCCGAATTTATAACATGCAGTGAAGCAACCAAAGCGATGGGTGCTGCCTTGAGGCTTTCATTGAGAAACATTTACCTGTCAGTTTGTTCCGTACTTGAAAAATTTGAATATAACTCAACTGCCCCTTTGTGTACGCCACATAGTTTACCGAGTAAACGCTTAAAGAAGCCTCTTGTTATTAATTTGCTTTAGACGAAACAGCGTAGTAGCTAAATATTGCGTTGGGTCACTCCAAACCTTTGAAAGCATGTGGGTGAATGTTTGAAGAATTCTGAAAATCCACTCGACTTTACGTTATTTTCTTTGGCAGAAAATAAATCTTAAAACGGTAGCACATATTTTTGCCCTTCACTTCTGATCTTTGTTACGTTGTTAAAACTTAGTATCATGTCTAGTAATTGCCTTCGAGAAAGGAGAATCCCATGTCAGGGAATAGAATGATTGAGACCTCATTGAATAACATGTAAACTCTTGGACAATTCGTCGTTCCTTTGAGGAAAGATTCGGCTCCTTTTTGAAATCATTAAATCAACTCAGTTTTATCTTGTGGCCATGGGCAACTGGATTTTCAATTTGACTGCAGGAGCCGACTATATTGGAAAGCAAAAAGTTTTCTACAGTCGAGATTGAATACTGTTATTCAGTAATTATTATTGTTGCATTAGTTTCTTTCTAAAGTGGAATATATGATGTTTTACAGGTCAGTCTGTTGACGAAAATAATGGGAATAATATCCGTCCAACCGATTCCACTGTTTTCTTTGAAGCTGCCGATTTCTACTGAATATTGCGGTTAGTAGATTTTTGGTTGCCAAATGAGCACGAAAGGCTGGAATGTAAATGGGCTTTCGCTGGGGCTTGGTAATACCCCTTACTCCCGTTTATCATAAAACCACTTCAAAACATTTACAAAGAAGCATTTTGCTGCCTTACCAGAGTCTCTGGTTATATAGAGTGTGTTCACATGACGTCACGGCGGCCATATTGAAGGAGTGAAATATTCCTTCGGGAATAGAACCCCATTTTTATGCAAATTCTTCCTTTTGCTTTAGTATGTTAATACGGCTGCTGGTCACATGAGCGAAAACACTCTATAGAATTCAGCTCCATTGTGTTTAGGGCGAATTTCGGTGGATATTTTGTTTCTTCACTGTTTTCCGGACCAATCCCGAGAGCCTTTTCAGGCCCTTCAGTCGCGCATATTTTATTTTCTTATGGTTGAATAAACCATTTTACAGTTGTAGCTAAGTTACCTGGCCTAAGAATGGAAGCGAGGCTGCTGATGACCCTGTTTAGATACAAACCTTCGTGCTTTCGTAATGTTAATGAAGACCAACTGGAATTGCAACAACACAATTTACATGATAAAAGCAGTTAGGACTGTATCAATACAAGGTCACCGGCAGCCTCGCAGCCATTCATAGGCTAGGTAGCTGAGCAAATAACTGTAAGATGGCCTATTGAGGTGGGCATCGAATTGACCTCTTCAGCTTGTCATCGGCAGCCTCGCTTCCATTCTTAGGCCAGGTAGCATAGCTACAACTGTAAAATGGTCTATAACTTATGAAAAAACAAAAGCAGAATTCTCTTGAGAACATCACGTAGTCAAAACGTACTAGCTAAAGAGGTCAATAGGCCTTTTGCAACTAACGATCACATGGTACAAAATCCGCCATGCTGGAGGGCAAGCTCATTATTATTCCCCCACTGGGACATTAAAACAAAGAGACCTGAACCAGTCAAGCTTGACTTGCCTTTGTTTTAATGTCCCAGTGGGGGAATAATAATGAGCTTGCCCTCCAATACTCCAGCATAGCGGATTTTGTGCCATGTGATCCTTAGTTGCAAAAGGCCTAATTTGCGAAATGAGCCTCGTTTCTATTCTCGTTAATGCTTTT
>OX421454.1:2028316-2050816 GCA_949126865.1 Montipora capitata | reverse complement strand
TTTTACCTTGTGAAAGTAACAAAACACATCTTCCCATACATATGCGCTCACAAAGATTTTTAGCCCTACTGTTATGATATCATTCAATCAAGCAATACTAAACTCTACGACTAGTAACAACTATTGATTCTAAGATGTTCGTGTCCCCTTTTAAAAGTGCCAACACAACGCACATGGTTTCCCGTTTTCGGGGTGTCCATGTAAGTCACTGAGGGGCTCCTAAGGGGATCCCCAAAGGTTTCAATATTACAACATCTTCCCCCCCTTTAAGATGATTCAATTAGTCTCTGTGGCCTCCTAACTTGACGCCCAGATCTGGTTGTAATAGGAGTGTGTGCAATTGTTTCTGTCTGTCTCTCCGATATCACTGGACTTGGTGCTGCCTTCTCAAGTACAGGTGCCTGTCTTGTACTCGCAGGAGAGTCATGAGATTGTGTACTCATGGGAAGAGCCCCTGTCCTTGGTGTCATGGGAGAATCATTTGGAACAGAGATGATCTGTCTTCTGTTTCTCCTGTAAGCACGTCCATATTCATCTTCCAGCATGTATGATCTTGGCATTACTTCTGCTTTGCGCCATTCCTTCTCACCATTTGGACGAAACCGCACCCTGTCCCCAACTTCAAGTGGAGGCAAATCTCTACTCTGCTTGTCATAATTAGACTTGGAATTATACTGTCGATGATGCAGCGTTTTCAGAACATGATCACGATCCACTGGCTGAGGTACCAAGAGACGTCGATGAGTTGGTATCATTGTTCGTGTGGGCCGACTCATCAGCAGCTGTGCAGGTGACACACCAATATCTTCGAATGGGGTGTTGCGATACTTTGACAGTCCCTCAAATGGGTCTTTGTTCTCTGCAGCAGCCTTCTTAAGAATGTGTTTTACGGTCTGTACAGCTCTTTCAGCTGCACCATTTGATTGAGGATACTCTGTTGAGCTGGTTGTATGGGAAAATCCCCACTCGTCAGCAAATTTCTTGAACTCATGGTTTCTGCTTAACAAATGTCTGGTGTTGCTGTACTGCGGTCCGCTGTCACTGACAACTTTCTCTGGGATTCCAAACCTGGCAAATATTTTCTTCAAGTTGTTGATAACACAAATGGCAGTGTTTTGGCGAAGCAGTTCTATTTCAAAGTACTTCAAATAGAAGTCAGTAACTAACAGGTACGTTTGGCCACCAAATTCAAACAGGTCAGTCCCAACTACTTGCCAAGGTAATCCTGGAATGTCATGAGGATGTAATGTCTGTTTCTGTTGTCGGTTGTGGAACGCATTACACATGGCACAGGAACTGACTTTGTCTTTGATTTGCGCAGTAATGGAAGGCCAGAAAACGTAATCCCTCGCAAAGGAAAGGCTCTTGCTCTCTCCCATGTGCGTGCCATGAATTTCATCTAACACTTCAGCTTTCAATGGTCTTGGCACTACAATTCTGTCTGATTTAAACAACATGCCATCCTCAACACTCAGCTCTTCTCTGAAATTCCAATATTCCCGGGCAAGTTCATCAACTTGTTCTTTCTCAGAGGGCCATCCTTTCAAAACGTATTCCATAACCACTCTGGATGTCTCATCAGTACTTGAACTGTCCTTGAATCTCTTCAGGGTACTACTTTCTAATCCAAGTTCCTCAACAAGATTAACTCCTATGACATCTTCGGGTTCACTGAATGGTTTAGTTTCACTTAGAGGTGCTCTGCTAAGGCAGTCTGAAATGACCTGCTGTTTTCCGGGAACATAACGCACCACAAGGTCATACTTGGTAAGTTTGAGCAACATCCTCTGTAGCCTGGGAGGGGCCTCATTCAGTGGTTTCCGAAAGATTGACTCCAGCAGTTTGTGGTCTGTCTCAACAAAAACTCTGCGCCCATACACATATGTGTGAAACTTTTGCGCTCCCCATGCAATCGCCAACAGCTCTCTTTCAATATTCGCATACATCTTCTCTGAGGGAGTCAATGTCTTCGAACTGAAGGCAACTGGTTTGCCCTCCTGCATGATCACTGCACCAAGGCCTGTGCTGCTGGCATCAACACTTAGCACCGTCTCTTTAATTTGCTGTTATTAAAGTATGCTAACACTGGTGCACTAGTGATGACAGACTTGAGCTTATCAAAAGCCTCTTGCTGTGGTTTCTCCCACACAAATGCTACATCTTTTTGCGTAAGCTGTGAAATTGGCTGTTGTAGATCAGCTTTGTGTTCAATGAACTTGTCTAGGTAATTGACAGTTCCTAGTATTCGAAGTACACCTTCTTTGTCAGAAGGAGGAGGCATCTCACTGATCGCGCGGATTTTATCAGGGTCAGGTTTCAGTCCTTCGGCAGAGAACACATGTCCAACATAGCTTACTTCAGGAACACGAAGTTTCAGTTTCTTTGGATTGAACTTCAATCCTACTTCTCTGCTTCTAGCCAGTACTCTTCTCAATTTCTGATCAGTGTTGATTTGATCTTTACCATGTATCAAGAAATCATCCACTATGATCTCCACAGGAACCCCTTCAAAGAGTGTGTCCATCTCCCTTTGGTAGATTTCAGGGGCCAAAGAGATGCCAAAAGGGAGCCTTGTAAATCGATAGCGTCCCCAGGGGGTATTGAATGTTAAGAGCTTTGAGCTTTCATCATCCACCGGGAGCTGCCAGTATCCACTGCAAGCATCCAGGGACATGAAACTCTTTGCACCCGATAATCGGTTGGCAACCTCCTCTACAGTAACCATTGGATAGTGTGGCCTCTTAAGAGCTTTGTTTAGGTCCCTCGGGTCAATACAAATTCGAACGTCATTCTTCGAGAGTGGAGTGTTCTTTTCTTTCAGTTTCCGTTTGTCGATCACTAGCATAGATGAAACCCAAGGGGTGTGTTCCTCTTCTTTTACAATAATTTCATCTTCTTCCATCTCTGTGAGCTTCTCTTGTGCTGGTTCAAGAAGTGCAATTGGAATTTTTCTGGGAGGATGTACCACTGGAGGAACTGACAGGTCAACTTCCAAATGTACTTTGTTCGGTAGCTTGCCAGGTTTATCACTAAAATAATCTTTATAGTCCTGCAACACAGGATTGGTTTGAAAGAAACTTGGCAGTTCTTGCTCTGGTTGTTTTGACTCTGCAGTAGTTATCAGTTCAACGTTCATAAACTCAAGGACTTCTAAGTCTAAACAAGCATCACAACCCAGCAATGGTGTAAAATTTCCATCAACAACAAGATACAACAGGTTAAGTTCACGACTCCCATATTGAGTTGGAAGCCTCACAGAGCCCTTTGGATGGATGGGTTTAGGTGCAAGCCACCCCTTCAAAGGTTGCTTAATTTTCTGAAGAGGTTTGTTTGTGATCTCCTTGTACAGCTCATAGGGAATGACTGTAGCTTCTGCACCAGTATCTGCCTTGATCTGTACATTCTTCCCAGCAATTTTGACAGTAATCAAACTCCTAGATTTCTTTCGAGTGCCGGAGACACTATCCAGCTCAACTGATGCAAAATAAGTGTGCACATCGTGAGTCGTTGGAGGGTCATGCTCCACAGCTGCAAGTAGTGAACCTTCAGCACTTAATTCTTTGCACACTTGTGCAAAGTGTCCTTCCTTCTTACACTTGTTGCATTTCTTTCCAAGAGCTGGGCAGCGAGGTGGCTGAGTAAATGGGTGCTTGTAACCACAAAACTTACAGTTACGAGCAGGTGTCTTTTCTTGAACCTTGACTTTCTTGAGAGGGTGAAGTGACCTTTTCAGAGCCCGCCTCTGTTGGTGTATTGAACCTGTATTTCTGTTGTTCGGCTGCCTCGAATGTACGACAATAATCATGAGCAGTTTGCAGCGTTAAATCTGGTTTCTTTAGCAGCTCACCTCGCAATTCGTCTGACAAAACTCCTCCGACAATATGATCACGAATGAGTGAATCACGGAGGTCGCTAAATTCACATGTTAAAGACAGTCTTTTCAGTTCATTGACGAAATTGTCAATCCTCTCACCTTCCTTCTGATTTCGCTGATTGAACACCAGTCGCTCATGAATTACATTTCTAGCACCCTGGCACAATTCCTCGAATTTGCGACAGACATCTTGATAGCAATCTTTGTCTTCTTCATCGGTAAACGCAAAGTGACTGTACTCTTCGATAGCTTCTGGCCCAGCACAATGTAACAGCAAGTTTACCTTCAGTTTGTCCACTTTAGCATCTTTGCCCTTCGCAACAAGGTAAATCTCAAATTGCATAAAAAATTTCCTCCAGTTCTCAGCAGCATTCGCATCTAAAAGCACTGGACCGGGCATTCGAGAATCTTGTTCGGCCATTATACAAGATCCAAAAATACAACTCACAGGAAACTTGCTTTTCCATCAACTCATCTCACAATTCGGCAGGGCAGGAAACAGGGGTTTCAATAGAAGCCGGTTACCGGCGGTATACCGCCGCCTGCCTTGCGTCACACCGCCGGCTAGTTTGCCTTGATTTTCACTAAAAATGCTATCATAAACTTGTCAAACTGCCGCCTTCAATGGGCTATCATGGACGGCTATTTCAGAAGTTATTGACACCCCTGGCAGGAAACCGCTTCTGACACCATGTTATGATATCATTCAATCAAGCAATACTAAACTCAACGACTAGTAACAACTATCGATTCTAAGATGTTTGTGTCCCCTTTTAAAAGTACCAACACAACGCACATGGTTTTCCGTTTTCGGGGTGTCCATGTAAGTCACTCAGGGGCTCCTAAGGGGATCCCCAAAGGTTTCAATATTACAACACCTACCACTTTAAATTTATCTCTGTGGTCCCTGGTAAGCGATCTGTTCTTTTGATAAAAGACAAAAAGTCTATAGTTTTGAGATTTATCTCTTCTTCTGATGTTGAAGACTGGTTTGATGTCAAAAATGAGCTCCCAACTGCGCCAAAGTTGTCTGATGAGCAAATTTTAGAAAGGATTGTTGGACAGTCTTTTTTTTGAAGATGAAAGTGGTGGCAATGATTGCATACCCGCAATCTTAGATCTCAGTCTCAACATCTGCTTATATAGTGTTCCTAAATCCAGAACTGTTACCTATGGCGATAGAGCATTTTTGGTATGTGCTCCTAAGCTATGGAATGAACTGCCTTTTCAGTTGCGCATGTCGTCAAATTTACAAGCATTTAAATCGGGACTGAAGACAATTCTTTTTAAAATGGGCTATCTTTAGATGGGCATTTGCTTTATTATTTTGCATACTTTTATTTATTTTCTATATTTTCTTTAATTTTTTAACTACATATAATTATAGAAATTAGAATAGTAGAATGAAATTGTAAAATTGTTTTAGAGTTATTATAAGGTTTAAAATTGTAAAGCGCTATGAATAACACCAGGATGGGTGACCTACTAGGAATCAAACTCATTGTTGTGGGTTTGTGGGAAGTAGGGACAGTATATTGGTAAGAGCACTGATCCCCCACTAGTGGGGACAGCATTCCATTTTGGATATTGCTGCAAGCACAGCTGAAGGCTGAGTTTGCGGTAGTTTGCAAATGTGCTCCAAGCTATTGTAGGTTTTTCTCTGGGTTCTTGGGTTTTGTTTCCTCACCTAAGGAATCAGCATGTGGTTTAAACTGGTGGTCCACTTGTGAGGGCCCAGTATGGCTAAGGTGTAACTATGCATTTAATTTAATTTAATTTAATTTAATTAATTTTCAGGATAAGAATTCTCATAATTTCAAACACCAGTCTCAATTTTTCTAAGAATTGTTGAAGGATATTATTACGATGTCTCTTGTTTCAAAATTATTGATAATGTTACCTCTTTCTATCAACCTAAAATCAAGGAAAGCTTCTGTATGGAACAGTTGAAACCTGAACTCAAGAAACAAGTTGATCATGTCAGTTTAGCATGATTACACTTTGTGTTTTCTATAATATTGTTTGTTAGTTTGAATAATTTTTTATATCTGATTGTAACGAACATTTAACCCTTTGACACCCTAATCGGTCTAAAGCGACCAGACTTAGTATTTTACTCTGTTTAACGCCAGAGTATTTTACTCTGTCAAACGCCAGAGTATTTTACTCTGTCCAACACCAGACAATTTTACTCGTCAATAGGGAACCCCTGGGAGTCAATGGGTTAATCACAAACTATGTTCCATTAATCTATAAAGAATCTTTGTATTGATAGTTACATATACAGATCATGTTGTAAAAATTTCAATATGGCTGATAATGATGTTTGAAACACATCAAAACATGTTCTTAAATTCAAAAGTGTGGTTGTATTTTAATAAATAGTAATGTTGTTGTAACTCTTGCGCTATCAAGACTATTTGGAAAAGTTGATGAAATTACTAATGACTTTTCTTTTCCATGTTGTCCTCCAGCTGAGAATAGAAGAAATCATCACCTACCAAGTTCATGCCCTCAGCCTGTATTTGCCCCAAGTGTTTCAGGACAGAAACAGTGCAATTTTAGCCATCACTGCAGCAAGGTGGAATGTATTGTGTCAAGTGATGGTCACAAATTGGCAGTCAACATGAAAATAAATGAGTGTCAAGAACCATTAAGTGCAACAGTGACTATAAAACAAAATGAACAAGATGAAAATCTGAATTGGTCACATACCTTGAAGGATGGAGAAAAAGTCGAAGTCCCAACTTCTTCGAAGAATTTTACTGGAGACTTAAAAGTTACTGAAAGTGCTATATTTATACAAGTTGGGCTGAGGAAGATCGATAAAAGCATTGTGAATTATACAGTAAGAAAATTAAACATATTTTTCCTAGAATTATTGTGATTCATATTTGCCCTGTACTATCTATTTCTTTGCTTACGAAATGGCTTGGACCTGAACAGTTGCCAATGCGACTATGTTTACCTTACTGGTGACCAAGATTCAAAACTCAGTCACCACATTGGCGACCAGAACTCTTCAGGTTCCATATATCCCACCTTTACATACTATGCAATTAAACGAAGCTTTAAGCAAGATAAATCGTTGCGAATGCCTGAGGTTTGTAGCAAAATTGTGATGAACTCAAAGCAGAAGGAAATACATCAACATATGCCATCTTTGGTTTTTTTAACAGTTACGTTGTATATTGTGGAGTGAAGTGTCCCTTTTACCAAAAATGCTAATTGCGGGCTCACAATAGTCCATAATTTGCAACTGTGGTGGCACTTTGCATGTGCTCTCATTTGATGTTATTGTTGAGTGATTTAAATTTTAAAATCGGTAGTTTTAATGCATTTTTCATATAGCTCTCTTTTCTTTCTGAGAATAAAAATGGCAACTAACCTTATAGGCTTGGCGACAAATTAGAAAATTCAGGAGCCAGAAGTCTCCTTGAGAAAAAGTAAATTTCATGCCCTGAGCTGGCTCATAGTCTGCATTACTTTGGGATGTCAAAGTCTCACTTGGGTGACTTAATGGTCTTAAATAAGGCTGAACAATGCTGGGCTAGTTTTAACAAAAATTATTTCTTTAAAATATTAACCCATTGACTTCTGAGGGTTCCCCATTGATGAGTAAAATCGTCTTGCGTTAGAGTAAAATACTAAGTATGGCTGGTTTAGACCAGGGCCCGGTTCCTCGAAAGCCGATTAACTTAATCCAGGATTAGCGTAAACTTTTGTTTCACGTTTTCAACTTTTTGGTGAAAGTTTCTTTTGCTTATTTTTGTTTTTCAAGATTGATGTCTTCTCATGTAAAGTTCTGCCGAAAATCTGCGTTGAACAGCATTTGGGAGTAGAGAAATAAACTGCTTGGTTAATTTTTAATCTTAGATTAGCGTTAATCGGCTTTTGAGGAACTGGGCCCAGTTTGGGCATCAAAGGGTTAATTAATGGGAACTTAGGTTTTTCAGTGAGTGATTAACTGAAGGTAGCGCGGCATTGTTCAGCATTGTTTGCAAAATGGGAATGTCGCATTGATATGTTTGGCATTTGTGGAGGATCTGACTTAGTTCCTTAACCCATTTACTGCTCAGGTGCCCTAGCATGCCCCCAGTTGACGAGTAAAATCGTCTGACGTTAGACAGAGTCAAATCTATCAAGTCCAACTCCGAGGAGTAAATGGGTTAATGGAGGGGACATAGCTTGTGACTGATTAACTTATTGACTCCCCAGTCATCCTAGGACTCCCCCAGTTGATGGCAAAGTAAAATCTGTTAGGTCTTACTCAAAGTCAGCTCAATTTCCAGCCGTTTTAGGAGCCTGTGTTCCTTGCCCCTTAGCGGACTCCCAAAACGGCTGGAAATCAAGCCTACACTCAAAGGAGTCAATGGTTAAAGTGCATAATGTTAAGGGAGAATGTGGTGGTAAATGAAAAATCTCAAGTTAATTAATGTGAACGTGTGTTTTTTAAATTTTATTTTCAGGTAACGATGGTAGGTCACGTAACAGTTTATGGCAAGGTCAATCCAGTGAATGTGCTGTTGTTGCAAGGAGAAGTGCCGATGTGGAACCGAAATAATTGTTCACAATATGGTGTTCTTAATGCTGGTACTAACTCACCAACAAAGAAAATATCTACTGAGGCCAGCCTAGTAAAAAAACAAAGTCATGAGAAAGTTGAAAACTTATTATGTCCTGTCGTTAAATTTGAGGATGGTACTAAATGCACAGTGAGCAACAAATGCACAAAGATAACGTGTAGGTCAACCAATTCATCCATGGACATGGTGTTGATTGTAGACATAAATCAATGCAGTGATCCAGTGACAGCAACAGTTACAGTCAATTCACAGGCTCAGAAGTGGTCACATATGTTTAAAGATGGTGAAGAATCAGACTTAATTGTTCCCAAGGGTGCAATAGTAAAAGTGTCCTTGAGTGCTGTACTGAAGAGAAAGGATGACCACATTTATGTTAAGGTATTTTTTAATGAGCTACCTATGCTGCCTTCCCTGGTTCCCTCTCCATTCCTTGAAGTGCAGTCATGGTTTCCACGTGCAAGATGTCACATCCTCTTATCATCCCTAGGGGCCATGATTTTTTCATTCAACGCTTAGATTTACATCTACACTTTCCAACACATGAAAAGAAACTTTTGACTTATCGCTGTTTCTGCTTAGGTGGCCTCATACACCATAATCCTTTTGAGAGATATCACTGCCAAGCGGGCCACTTCTGCTGGAGAGAACAGGACAGCCAAAACATCGGGGACTCCATCCCCTACTCTATTCGAGTAGTGTGTGGGTTATTTAGCGTCCTACAGGGAACCTTTGAACATACATGTAGAAGATATTAATTTTGAGGTGGACCCTACAGTTTACAGTCCTTATCCAAGAAGACTTGGAGGTCTAACTATTTGCAGATGAAATTACAAAGGCAGCACTTTCTCCTCAGTTATTTTAAGATCCTGAGTGTTGATCTAGTTGGGATTCAAACCTACGACCTCCCGCACGACACAGCCCGATGCTCAATCAACTCAGCCACTGGGGCATGGTGGTAGAATGTCTGTTGAAAACCCTTGACATCTTTCTGTGCCTCTCCATTTTCTCCTGTGTCAGATCTATGCATTACACTCTTTCCTGGTTCTCCTACGTGTAGCATAATGTAGATACAATGGAGATACCATAGTAAAGTTGAGAGAGTTAAACTTGTAAAAATTGATTTGGTTTTTGCAGTTCATATTGTTGACCACATTTGAAAGGCAAAGAACAAACATCACACTTCTGGAGTCTTGGCTACCTCAGCTTTCAAAATGCGGTAAGGTAGAGACTAATAAATTATAGGTCTGTCAAATAACTTTCCTCAATGTCTTCTTTTCCTTATGAAAATAGTAGATCTGCAAACTTTTATCCATGATCTATGGGGTCGTTCTTATGAAACAAAACCTTCGTTTATATGAAAGGTTTCATGTATCATCTCAAAAGATCCTTTTCTAAATGGTGACTTAATTGGGATACTGTGAAGAAAACTGAGTTCTCCTTTGCAGGAATTGAGCCTACAACTATCTGATTACCATTTCTGAACCAGGTTCACTCCCACTTTTAAGTGCAAATAGTAAAAATTGTTGAAAGTTCATGAATGTTTTGGTACAGTAAATGAATGAAAATTAAGAAGTTGATGCCAGTGTTTGTCAGTCCTTGTGGATCCACAGCAACAACCGATGATGATTTTGATGTTTGCGCATGTTTTGTGATTTGTTGTTAGTCTTATTTTGAAAATGTGCATTTTCTTCAATTTTAGAGGAAATCAAGGGCCATAAAAGATCCAGTAGTTCCTGGTTTCATCACCAGCCACAACATGTGAAGATTTTGGTGGTAGCCATCCCAGTCATTTCTCTGTTGTTAGTAGGAATTGCTGTTGGCTTTTGTTTTTTCACAAAGCGTGGAGGATTGTGCCACCCAATGTTCATTTCACGCCAAGGAAGGAATAGGGTACCTATGCAACCATTAGTTGATGAGATTTAATGGGTTAATATGTCATTCCAGGAAGCACTGTTTTGTGGTTATGGTGGTCATAGTTTATATAGATGGACTGGTTATCAAACTCTGGAAACTTCAAAAGCGAGAACAGAGACATTGCCATTCATGTTAACTTCACCTTGACCATGCACAATCTTTTGTCCTCAGTTCACAACTGAGTTTTGAATAAATTAATTGAAATTAATCGAAACTTTTGATTGGCTGTCTAGGAAAAAAGGGTGTGGTTTCTGCACGGTCAGGGCCAAAACGGCGAACAAAAACATGAAACAAAGAAACTTGTGGGGTTTTGTAACCATCTCCGTATATAATTAACTCTGTGGTGGTGAAACTGTGTTGAAATGTGTAGCTTCGATAATACAAACCAAAGTGTTAATGAATGTAAGAGTTGTTTGCACTTTAAGTAAATGCAAGCAAGTGTTACAGTGTGCATGTCTAAAACATATACTGTTGTTTATTAGTTACACAGACACTTATTATGATGTGTGATCAAATAAGTCATCAGGTTGAGTGCGCACTTTCTTAATTTTCATGTGGTGTACCAATAGCCTTATGCTGACTCCATTTCCTCACAGCAGTTACTGAAACCCTGGTGTTGTTTACTTTGTACTTCTTTATTTAAGCCCCAGAAAGTGAAGACCAAGTGTTTTTTTTTGCGATCATCGTCAGTAATCAATGCAGGAAGCTTTTGGGTGTCCTGAAACAAAATATCCTTAATGCGTGATGTCTGACTAGCTGATTTCACCACTAAGCCTCAAATTCGAAAATCAAACTTGTACATTTTAACTTGAGCTGAATCCCAAAGGAACAAACTTGTAAAGAAAATCCACGTGAGAACACACTAGTATTCCATGTACAGATGAAGTGAATAATTTTGTGCAAAAGAGGCTTGGTGGTGAATTTTTGAGCATTTGACATCATCATGCATAAAACCTCAGTTCTGTAAAACTTAAAGGGTGAAATTGATTTGTTTAATTTAATAGTTGTGTAGCGTAACAGAGATTGCTGTTATTTTACATTGAAATCAGAGGGTCTTCGTAATAAAGAATGTTGCTGGTATCTTTATTATTTTTTGTTCAGCTATTTGCAAAAGTAAAAGATATAATTTTTACTAAACAACGACTTTATTTTGACTGTGAGGGTCTCGTGACATGATACCCTGGGAAATTAGAAGACTGGCTGATCTTGATGACCATCGACACAAAGAATATAACTACCAAAAAATCTTTGATAAAAAGGCATTACTAAGGAGAAGAAAAAACTAATCAGGAAGAAGACGCTTGTCTAAGAAGTAAAATTACATGTATCGTCTGCTGTAGTCATGATTTTCTTGTCAGTTATTAGAAAAATACTTTAAATTACCGGCCTTAGAGTGGTTTTCATATGAGTGTCGAAAGTAATTAGCGAATTGCTTTGGTTTTGCATTTTCTTCACTCAGTGATTGGTTCAAAGTTCTCGCGCCACTTTTTCAACCAATTAGAAGTGAACCCAAAACCAATTGTGGTTTCCGCGTGCACATTTTCCCGCGTTTTGTGTCGGCTACGTGTAGTTACTTCGAGTTTTGATTGGTTTACTGGATTGTCTCCGTCGTTTTTGATTGGCCAAAGTAATTACTTTGGTTTTGGTTTTACGACACTCAATTGAAAATCGCTCTAAAACTTAAATGTTGATTGTAATTTTATTGTGTCTAAGTAGGTACTAGGTTGTGAAATTCAAATATGTTGTTGAAAGATATAATGGATCGGATGCCAAGAATAATCTATTATTGCAGTGTGCACATTTTCTGGCAACCTATGATGAACAGGAGAGTCAGATGTTCAGTTTCATCGGCATCCCTGTGACTGCTACATGTTCCCTAAAACTCTTCAGAGTGCTACATTTTCCATTTATTATTTTTATTTATTTATGATAATTAATTTTGTTTAACCTGGTCATAAATTAGATTTTTCTCAACTTGCAATTGCATTCAGTCAAAGTTTGTAGTGTACAGCCCTTGCAAATACATCAAATCTTTGGCTCGTTTTGTAATTGTTCTATACTTATTTATTCAGTTAAGTCCTTTTGAAAGTAAACAAGAAAAGCTAAGATTTAAAGCCCTTTCATGTGCATTATTTCGATTATAAGAACTTGATTGGCCAACTGCGAGTAAATGGTTTAGCAGCTTGAATACGTTGGTAAAATGCTAGGCAAGGTTATTGAGACATCTTTAACTTCCTTGCCCATAACTTACAAAAACTTTAAAGTAAAATTTTTACATCTACCCCCCCTTGGCTCTAATTACCCGCGATCAGGTACAAAAGTCAGACCGGATCAACTCGGATAGCTCACCTCGGATCGAGCGAAAAACGGTTTTATAAGCCACTACTATTGGACGTTTGCGCCGATTTCACCAAGGTTAGCGTAAAGATTAGGGCTCGGGTGATTTCTCGAGGCCTTATCATTTTTCTTTACGTCGATCCGAAGTGAGCGATCTGAGTTGATCCGGTCCTCCTTTTTTACCTGCCTAAATGGGTAATCACTGTTTTCGGGAAAGAAATCAAAGCGAACCCCACCCCCCTCCCCCCCCCCCCCCCCAAAAAAAAAAAATTCTTTTTTGAGACACGGCTGTGTTATACTTGCGCTTCTTTCTAAACGAATTACGTTTGGTGGGGGAGGGGCTGCAGGGGATGCATGGTTGTTTGAACAGATAGCTCTTTCTCTGCAGATTCATTCCTCTCACGTCCTCGTCTTGTATTTCCGCGACAGGAAATACGAGGCAATAGTGAATGAATTATGTGCAGTGCAGGCCAGAAGCACGAGTCCTTTGACGGTCCTGTATATCTGTATGTGTATATATCCACATCTACAACTCTCAAAAGTAATGTATGTATATGCACAATGGCTCTCGACTTAACAGGAGCAATACAGTTAGTACTGCAAAAAGAGAAAAATGATAAACTAAGTACGGCAATATTAAAAGATTAAGTGGGAAATAAAAGTAATAACATGACTGTGAAGGTGTAAGCGATTTTTTATTGCTTAAAAAAAGTAACAAAAGTGTTCTTTACAAACAAAATATCCTCCCATGTAAACTTCAGGACAATCTAGGTTACATCAAACGGATTATAGCGTTATGTAAGTGCAATTGATAACTCAATGGCTCCCGGAATGTGTATGTGATACAACGCCCCAAAAACAAGCGCAAAAAAGAAATCTTTGAAAACTTTAAACTGAAACGAGAGCTGAAAAAGCTGTTTGTTCTTAAAACGCGACAGTCCACTGTTGTGATTAATTAAAGCGTGAGGCTTTCTGGTCGTGTATAGAAGGTAAGAATTCAATTAAACTGGCCACCATTGCCTTAGGAAAGTAAACCCTAAGGGGAGAACTAGTTGGCTATTAGCAGAGTTGACTTTAAGACCCCTAATATACATCTCCAATTGGTTGCAAGAAAGGGATCTTGCTCCAGAGCTTCCGCACGCAAACAGGGTTAGACAAAACGTGAAAAGCGTCCATGAAGTTCGTACTCCAGTACTAAATCCATGTAAGTAGTTGGGGTATGTATTTGCTATTCCGGGAGCCTTTGATGAAGAGCATCGCCTGTCAGCTACTCTTCGTTGACCAGGGGTTCCAGAGGAACTTTGGTCTTGGTAGACGTAGCCTGTGCATAGGATGGAGGCCGGACTTTGACATTCTTGACACCGCGACGCTTCTTGCAGCAGTAAACGATGCCAATGAGCAGCATGGCAATCACGAAGACAGCGCTCAAAATTATGCTGGCTTTGACAGCACCTGATTGGCGTTTGAACCAAGCGGCAAACTCTGCATAAAGGAGGACAAAGTTTGGTTACTTCAGTGAAAGATGACTTTTTCAACACGAGAGCAACTTACTTGCTAGCACGAGTCGCCTGTAAGCCAGTTGCGCGCTTTGATTGGTTCATTATAATTGTTGGGATCAGTTGTGATATGCTAGCGTGGTCATGCATTTTGGTGTCAGCGCGCTTAGTCGAAATGTGCGCAATTCAAAAGCGGATTTCAGTTAAGTATCGAAAGTGGTTTCACGATTGCCTTGGTTTTGTAAATCTGCACGCCTTGATTTGCTTAAAAACCTTGCGCCACATTTTCTTCCAATCCTAGGAAAAAACGAAACCCACTGCGTCTGGCTTGCACGTGATTTTCGCGTGTTTTTGGTGTGTTGGTTCCAAGGCAACCACAAATGGAAACCACGATAAGGATAAAAAAGTCCTTCGCATGACTCACTGTGGCATCTTCCCCATCTATGCTTATCTGCATCTGAGGGTGGCAATTTGCCCTTCAGTAAGGTGTCGCTCGTTTCCTCCGAGGTGACAGGATCTTTGAGGTACACCTCCAGCTATCAAACGAAAAAAGAAATAACGTCACATTCATTCCTGGTATTGTTTGTCTTTTTCGCGACGGTAGCTCTTTAGGTGTAAGTGTATGATGTTTGGAATGGTCAAAAGATAACCGAAACAAGCAAATGCCGTTTTCAAATCTCACTTCACCAATCATGTTCGCAAGCTTTATCTATAATGGACCCATGCACTTGCTCCAAGGCAAAGTTTGAACTGATCTCCCTAAACACCGCAGATTAACTCAATTTGAAGAGTCTCGAGTATTCACTAAGATGATCAACAAATTCAAGTCCCATCCCAGAACTTTTGGGGTCAGATTGAAGCTTTGCGACAGAATTAGAGAAAAGTAACTCAGGCTGTAGCAACGGCTGCTCACCCAATACCTACGAGATTTCAACGAAAGGATTGAACCATGTTGAGCTGAGTCTTCAGCATTATGACGCTCTCTCATGACCGCCATCGGCCAAAGATTTTTTACAATTTTTTCGGGAAGATCACGTCTCATCTGTACACTTAACATACTATAGCAACTGCACGAAAGTGGGAAATTTCAGCATTTTTTACCTTGAATACGGTGTCCTTGTCCATTTCGTACATCTTAAGCATGAAATACATGTCGACAACGTCATAATCTTGGATTTGCAGAGGAAATCCTTTCACCTGAAGCTTCTGTCCGTTCATGAAAGTATGCGACCAATTAAATTCTCTGCTTGGCACCGTCAGGCTGACCTTAGCGCTCATTGGCTCAGAGGAGGTGTCAATCTCGAGTTTCAGAATAGCCTTTTCGCCTTGAACCATTGCAGAGCATTCGAATGTTCGGCAGTCTTTCGACACCTCACATATCATGTTTAGTCCGGGCAGTGTAATTGGCGGAGGGCATTTCTTCGATTTATCATGTTCGTCGTGGTCATGATGACGACCATCGTGTTTGCCATGATCACCGCCGCGGCCACCTCCTCCTTTGGCTGAAACAATGAAGTCAACATCCCGATTAAAGACGTGATCATTGGATAATACCATTGTGGAGATTTGACTGGCCCACCAGCTGTTATAATGCCATGCGCCGAGAATCTCGATTTAAAATCTCCTCGACGCTAAGGGGAAATTGTCCCTTTCTAGACCAAGTACTGACTACCTAAAGCGTAGTTTAAGTTATCGTGGCGCTCTTCTATGGGCCCGGTTACATGGCGAATTTCAACCCGGGCAAACGGGCTGAAATATCCATGTAACCGCTATCATTTTTTCAGCCTGGACATGCGCATCGATCGTGTTTTCGCATCTCAGTAAATTTTCCCATGGAAATTTGCGTGCACCGGACTGAAATAGAGCATGTAATCGCAACAAAATTTCAGCTTGGTGGGCGGAGCGAAATTTCAGCCCGGGCTGAAACTCACCATGTAATCAGGCCCTATGAAACAGTCTTCTCAATGCAAGGAAGTACGCGCAGTCGATGCCTTGGGTCTCTCGGAGAGAAGTATTCATGGATGGTTTTCTGAACTGTACTCCCACACGGCAAAAATGTAAACCAGTTGTAGATAATTTTTAAATTTGTTTTCTGCGTAAGTTTTCATTCATTCATTCTCAACAAGTATGTTAGACAGGTTATTTCAAAAAATGTAACTATCACCATTTAGTATAATAACATAGGTTATTATTGAAAATTCTCTGTGCTGATTGGTTGCAATTGAGGTGATTATTACACGATAATCAAAATGGCCGCAAGCCGTTTTGTCGAGGTGACAGACGAAGAAATGAATTGTTTTAAAGAAAATGCATATTTGATAAAAAAAGTATATTTTTATCTCTTTTGTAATTATACTAAAACAATTATTTGCCTCGCCTTCGGCGAATAATTGTCACGTCATGATGTCATCATCATCACACGTCATGATGACGTCGGAAAACAAACATGGCTGAACGTTTTGGCTGAAGTGTAATCGCTTCGTAGTGAAAGAAATCACTGTAGTTTAGCTGAAAATACTACCCCAAGTGCAACAGAAATGGTGACAGTCTAAAATGAAGACATCAAGGGGTATTACATGGCTTGATTAATTTTGGTTTTGGTTGGGTGGTAACCCTACCGTAACCACATGAGGCCCAATTTAGTGTTTTGCGGAAGATTTTGCACTCCACAGTTGAAGAAGTCCCTGCCCTTTGGTTAAATAACTTATTGCCTTTGAAACATAAGTCGAAGCAATCCCTCGTAAATTGGCTGTCAAAAAACCGCATTTTTCGTGCAAGAACACGTACCTTATTTGCACAATGTTATTATGATTCAAAGTGTTGACTGCAAATTGGAAGAAGACAGTTTCTGAGCCATTTTGGCATGCATTGCTGTGCAACCTGCAGACTATGATTTTGCACAGGTAAACTGCAGGGAGTCAGGCATTTTTGAGTAGAAGAGTGGTTGTATGTATGCATCGCTTTGTATGTAAGTTATTGCCGAATGGCTCTTGTGACTTCAATCTTTGTAACACTGAACAAAGTTGATCAGTCGTTGAGATTTTTCTGCTGCTACTGAATAACAGCTGCCCTGTAGAAGTGTCCTAAAGATATATTAATGTTCAAATAACAAAGAAAACTGGACTTCCCGAACGTCACACAAATCAGATAAAAATCATGTACCAGTTTCAATTAGAATCAACATAAAGCAAGGAAAGTCCGCCGTTAAACAAAGTAGATCGGTTAATCTTGCAAACCATAAAAATACTACTGAATAACGTTTCACGAATTCTCAGTCAATAATTTAACGCTTCGAAGAGTTACAAGAAAGAAACTCCGTTTATAATCCGTGCTACGTTTCATTGACAGCTAAGATAAAAGACTTTCAACGAAATTGCTTTATTTGCACTTGTGTTGTGCTTAAGGTTTGATCCATCGTCCCTTGAATCCCTTATTCCTATTTCTATACAATATCTATTCTATGTTAGTTCGATATTTACCGGTAGACCTAGTACATCTCAGAAATCTTAAAGGTTCAGTGATACGACGATTCCATCCGCGAGATCGCGTTGTTGTCGGGCTCCCTTTAGGCCGAAGTCAGTGGGTAAAGCCCTAAGATCCCTAGGAAAACCTTGGGGCGCGTTCGATTGACCCCATTCCGGAAAAGGAATACACTGTACATGGAATAGAAGTTAGAAATCCTTCGTTTTTGCAAAGATTTAAATTAAAATTGTCAAACATCGGCTAAAATGCTATTTTAAACAGAGCTTTATTATCCTTGTTGCTTCAAAACGCCTCACATAGTGTTTTAAATCATCACTCCACGTATTCTTATTCCGGAATAGGGTCAATCGAACGCACCCTTGGACAGTGGCAATAAGGTCATCTTTTATATAAGTCACGAGCCTCTTGACGCTTGAGAGACCAATTAAGCGTGGGTTTTTAGAATACAGTTCTGTTATGACTCAGCTGTCGGCCACTGAATATAGTACTTACAAGGCGAGAAAATCTACTTTCCCTCTTAAATGTTTTACGACTTTTCAAAAGAAAAAGAAGACCAAAACAGTACAAATAAAATTGTATAACACATTAACAAAACTCTGAAGCAGTAATAATATATTCTTTCCGCTCTATCAGCACTATATATTCCACTCTTGACGCAGCATCATTTTGTATTTCCAAACATTTTGCAAAAATGAACAAGAGGATTACTTGGCTTAAAAGCGTTTAATTCGCAAGAACTTCTAGGGAATCGAATTTTCTCCATAAAGGCTCGTACACTATCGCTTGCAAACTTTCAAAACAATAATATGACGTCATGAAAGAAACAAGTTTCGGTTTGTGAACATCAACAACCTCAAAAAATGCATTTCACTTCGTTGGTTCTCTTCTCTATTAGGACTAGCTGAAAGAAGGAAAAGCAATTTTAAAACTGTTGCCATATAAATACCAACGAATGTTCAACCTCGAGTTAACATTTTGCAAGACCACATAGCTAATTACCGCCTCAAAAACTTAGCTTCTTCAAATAATCTGTGTGAGTTGTGCCTTAGATTTGACTGTCCACTCACTATTCTCCACATTGAGAGAACTGAAACTCTTGTATTTGATTATTTACTACACATAACGTGAACAGGAAAAGGAATCAATCAGTTTTTTTATTTAACTTGAAGACGAATCTTCCTTACGTAATAATATCTTGGATTCAACTATAACGAAACCTAATCGAGTTCTGTAAGTATCCAACGACAATTTTTTCTCGATAAACTTACCAAGAGCAGAGGACAGCAGACCAAAAAGAAGCAAGGACACAAATAAATTCGATTCCATTTTATGGTGAATCTGCATTGAACTATGGCGAAGCCAGGTGAAACTTTATACGGCCGGGTAAATTAATAATTAAAATCCTTTTTTCTCTTGACGTAGTTGCTAGGAAACTGGCACACGATAGACAGCTCCACAATTAATTACGGAAGCCATTGGGCACTTTTTTAAAATTTTATTGGACCGTTAAACAAAGAGCGGGTTTTAAGTACATCATGTGACAAAAACAAAGGCTCAGAACACCTTGTTGTGTAAATTTTCTTTAGCAATTTGTTCCGTGCTAAGAAGAGCCTATCAAAACAGAAACCATCAATATAAGTTATATCTGTGGAATGCATTTTGCAATGGTGAGAACCTTCAATACTTGTTGGATGTGTTACTTGCCGTCTTAGCGAGGTCTCCTTTGCTAGGAGATGCGCGCAAAAATGGAATGCAAAATAGTGTGATGTGTCTTCCTATAATAGATCATACGTAACAACCAAGAATAAACCTGGCGGCTGGACTGCAACGGAGAGCTCATGAGCCTCCATTCCGAGCTAGTTCCAGTCCAGCTACGGATTGTTTATCGTTCTTGCGGTACTAAGTTGCAAAGATAACATCAGCAGGGAACTAACTCGGCACAGCTTTATCGGAGATCCTAATGAATGCTTTGGCAGTAATCTGAGATCCACGTTATGCGGAAAGTATTCTGGGATCGCCAGGGGGCAAACATTGAAAGTCGCTAGAAAGAAATGTACGACAAAATATTGGACAAAGAATAACGTATTTTCGCCGTGATTTTGTGAGACATGAAGACGACTAATGTTTGTACGTGAACACTGTGAGCTTTTTTGTGATTACCGTGATAAAATCTATCGATTAACACTCTTTCCAGCTTCCGTAAGATCGATTGTGAAATCTAGCCGTATCAAGTAATGCACGGTCTCGAAATAGTACAAAATTGAGGAGATTGACACAATAAAGCCTTTCAGTGGCCATTACGTGTGCTGAATACGTTTGCAGAGCTATAAACGTTTCCAGAGCTATAAATTCAATCGGAATACGTTCAAGCTAGTGCATAATTATAAGAATACATCAAAGTAACTGAACATTCAAATCCCCTCTTTGACACCACAGAAGACGAAAAATCAGTGTCCATGATGGGTGTGATAGCGAACCATTTTTTGCTTAGTTGAAAATGTACAAATAGATCTCTTGAGCAGCATTGCACAACGAAAGTTGTCCACAGTTTTTATTTCACATGTTCCTCCCCTGAATTCAACGGGAGAGAAAAGTACTGAACGGCTTCAAAACCTGCGGATGATGATCAATAAAACTGCTTGACAACTTTCGGACCTCCCCTTGTTTTCTATCACTGGTTTCACCCCTCCACAGCGCAATAGCTCGGTAAACAATTTCTCTCCTGATGGGGTAAAATTACAGCAGCCATGTCAATGTCCTAACGCTTTGTAGCTAAAAAGAAAACAATCTCATTACACGTAATTACATATTGAAAAGGCTCTGTTGAGTCAATCCCCTTAAATTTATACCGAAGTTTGTACTTTCACACAATATTACGCAAGGAAGAGTGTACTAATCGACAGAATTTGTCGTAACACAAAAACTTGGCTGTGTGGAAAAGTTGGACGGGGACGCGGGGACAGGGGACGTGTGGACTCGGAGTCGTGGGAACGTCGGGAATCGGGGACGCGGTGACACATTTTTCAGAAATGGGATAACATCCCCAAGAAAGTTGAATTGCTTATGTTATTTTGCAAAAATGATCAACTGTATGCTTTTCAATTACCAGCTAAATACATAGCGAAATTCAAAAATTGGATTCTCGAAAATTCATTCTCGCCACCCGTCACAGAGCTCGACTGTGAAACAAAGCAGAAGACCTGATGGCCCATTTCTGAGCCTGCAGCTCAAATTTCACGTTGCAGCGCTTGTTGTTGTTTTTGTTGTTGCACAAAAACTTGACCCTTATGACTTCTTCTCTGTAACTGAAGTTTAAATACCGTGCCAATGTCCTTGTTGGCGGCATTGTAACTGCATCTTTCCTGGGGCTTGTTCAATTTGTTACCTTTGATGAAAAATTCGGGTTGTAACCGTTGATATTGTCGAAAATGTTCGTCATCACATAAAATCACATAATAAGTGTCCATAGAGGTGTACAATGAAAATGAACGATATCACATTAATAGGTATAATTATACGTTAATGGTAGTTTTAAGCAGTTTCAAGCACAACGTTGTCGGAATTTTTTAGGGTAAACGTTCCCCCAATCTCAAAAACAAGCGTTGTGACGTCCTCAGTCAAGAAATGTGACGTGACACAGACAACTACGAGTGAAATGCATAATTAAAAATGAAAAGGTTAGGATGCAGAATGTGGAAGTACTGTTTAATATTCAAGCCTCGATATACGTGGGGAATTATTGTAAAATGATCTGAGAAATGGTCATACCAACGTTTCGTTCATGTTGCCTATGTCAAATAAGGACTTAATTAATGCAAAAAAATGTGTCCCTTCGTTTTACCTAAATTACTCTACTGTGTAACTTGATAGAAGTATAATGAAAGTCACCTTTTTATGAAGACGAGTAAATAACTATCATATATAAATTTACTACACCTCTCATTGTACAAATGAGGAACTTAAAACCAGGGTACAACGCAGTTACGATCAACAGACCAGGATTTTGTGAAATATGATGAAAAGTTAAACAAATGGTAAAAATGCGTCCCCGAGTCCCCGGGTCCCTACGTCCTTATTTTTCGACACAGCCCAAAAACTTACACTTTTCACGTACAAACATTAGTCACCACCGTGTCTCACCAATTCAGGGCAAAAATGCATTATTCTTTGTCCAACATCACTGCTTTTGACGAAGACACAACTTTCTGTTGAACATTTTTTCCTAGAGACTTGAAATGTTTGCCCCTTGGCAATCCCAGAATCCTTTATGGATAACATTGTCTCCGATTACTTTCAAATCATTCATTACACAGCGACTGTCTTAACACCGGCTCACAATCTGCAAACGACTAAAACTCGGTCCGCGTTGCAATATAACTTTGATTTGCTGTGAGTATGAGCAAACATTTGCATATTTAAGTTAGGTTTTAATGAGCTAATCAGTTGAGAGTTCGATCCTTTTCTCCCACGAGGGGAAATCAATGTGTCACCGTCTGTCATGTTCCATGCACTTATGGAAGAGGTTTAGGAAGTGAGGCCACTGTTAACAACGGAGCAATATTTCGATTTGAATTGGCTCTTTCCCGTTGATTGTCTACAGTTATTACTTACTTGTTTTTGTGGACTCAAATTGCCAGGTAAGAATTAGTAATGAGAAAGAGCCACGCCAAGAAATGTCGCGGTAGCTATGGTTGTTTACCATTTACCAAAAAAATCCGGAAATTTCGGTTGGAATGTAAATGGTAAGCCTATTTTGGTCTTCCCAAACGGAAAATGTCCGGAGAAAACGGGATTTCTTGAAAGGTAGTCC
>OX421454.1:2008316-2023316 GCA_949126865.1 Montipora capitata | reverse complement strand
CGTCATTTCGGATAAGGACTATGAACCATAGCCCCGTCTCACATGTAATTCTCTCCGCTTGGAAAGGCTGATCTTCTAAATGGACTACTGATCGATAAGAACATATGAATAACTACCAACGGTCAAATTAGAGGAATCCAAGCACTGAAATTGGTAAACTGGGAAGCAGAAAGATTATGAGAAATGTGCGAAATTATCATGTACCTGGATATCGGTAGCATACTACGATTTCAGGGGAGGGTTCAGGGACAATCGGGACTTGTCCTTCAACAATTGTTACGTTGTAGGTTGTCTGTGTGACTTCTGTCAAACCCGCTAACAAATCAACCTGATGACACAAAAACAACACAAGTTCAGATGTATTTCTTATTTTTTTAAAACAAAACAAATAACAACATCCATAAACTAACATCGAGAAGGTCCTGAACTGTCATCAACGAAGTTGACAGATCAGGAATGCTTAACGACGACGGCTACGACTACGGCTACGACTACGACATCGCCACAAAAAAAATATATCATTGGTTAAAAGAGCATAAATAATCGTGCTGCACGTGCACCACGCATTTTGGCAAGTAAGTTGCAGTCCTTTGCATGACGTCGACGTGAAATCAGCATATTCGAGGTTTTGACGACAACGTAAGCATGCAACAGTGAATCTTTCATTCTCTGTTTTCACTCTTAAAACGCTCGTACCAATTTATTTTTATGATACTATACAATATGGGCAAAGGCTTTGCCCATATTGTAGGACGTGAACGAGACTGAATAATCGCGAAAGACTTATGATAGAGCCAAGTTATATTTTGAGGTGACGTTTTCGTCCACCGTCGCCGTCGTAGATCTTAAAGTCCCTAATGAGACGCAGGTTCTGTATGTCAAATGTCACAAAGTGCCCCCAAATGGTCTCCAGAAAAATCACTTATCATATATAAGTGCCTTTTGTAATACAAACTACGTTTCGGTTTGTTAACGAAGCCCCCAAGAACGGTTCCACCAAACTACCGTTCGTGGATAAGATCATACCTTGAAGTCAACAGTGGCTGTGTCATTGTTTTTCCTTAAAGACATCTGGAGGAAGACATCAACATTTAAAGACCCTTGTATTTTCAGTGGAAATGCATCTATTTTCAGCTTATCTCCATCCTCGAAGGAGTGCGACCAATAAAAGTCGAGTTTCGGCACCGACAACGTGACGTAAGCGGTGACATTTTCTTGCCATTGGTCAATGTTTACAATCAGCTCTATTTCCTGATTTCTGAAGCGCGCTGAGCATCTGATTTGGCTGCAGTGGGACAACGTGCACTTGATTCCAGGTAAGCTCGGCCTTAGCTTGAGATGGCATTGGTCTTCGCTATCCTGACGATCAGCGAGTTCTTGATCAGCTTTTAAAGAAGAAAGGAAAAGATCTTTAGGTTGCCAAGTCGAGAATGGGACCTTAAAATACAACTGGGTTTACAAAAAGGGACATCGTCTGGTTGGAATTTTCTCTTTGACAAAACTTAACAAAAGTTCTTTAATCTTGCCTGTTAGTCACCGCTTTGGAGCAAATTCGAAAAAAAAAAGAAAGAAATAAGCCATGGTTCATGGTTTCATGACAAACAGATACCTGGCGTTTGCAGTTGATGGCAACTGTCAAACTGAAGATCTGGGGCCGGTTGCTCAAGGCCTGGTTAGTGCTAACCGTTGGTTAAGAGATATCAAAATCTATAGGTTTCCATGGTATTTAACCCTGGTTAGCGCTAACCATGCTTCGAGCAACCCGGGCCTGACTGCTAGATTCGAATGATCGGCGCCCCTCGAGAACGGACATTCCTTGTTTAGTTCTATCCGAATTTTCCTGGCTTGTGTCATTGAGTTATAGACAAAATAAGTAACGCCATCTACTCGCCTTCTCTTCTCACTCTTTTTTTGCTTGGGAATCTAGCATCCTCTAATTCGGCAAAATCCACTTCATTCAAAACATCACACATGAAAACTCTATCTGGTCCTCTTTGCTTCATCTTATTTCACATCTTACTATTACCCATGGCTAAACATTCCTTGAAATTTAGGAGAAAGAGATCAAGTGTTTTTTTTTTTTTTGGCAAGAAGGGTATTCGATAGTAAATTTTTGACCATTTTAATGCAATCAGTTCCCAAACATACTATCCGCAACATTAGAGGAGAGAAAATAGCCTCAGAGAAGTGACATCTTTTCGAATTGAAGGCGGACCAAATAGCAACACAGAGCCCCTTTATAATTTCAAGATCTGTTACTATGATGACGTCACCGTAAACACTTTTGTTTCAATGTCGCTGCTTGTTTTCACTTTCTAGAGCTGATGAAAGCATTGATATTTTCCCATTCAAGTTTATTATACGAACTTCTCTTAAATAGAAGAATCAAAAAGCAGTTTGATTCCTTGATTCTATTCTTCTATTCTTCCGAAGCAATCAGATGTAATTTAAATGAAAGACGAACAACTGCAATGCCTACAGCCGCAAAGAAAAGTTGGATGTCTTCGTATCCAATAAAGATCAACTAAAAGCTTTTGTATCTTGTTATCTTGATGAAAAAAAAGCTTTTTGAACCTTCACCTACCATAATTCTGATGTTTATGACGGTGGATTTAAAACGATATGAAGGTAAATTTACAAACATTCCGTCGTCACTGAACACCAATCGATCGGTCAATTTGGAGAAAAAAGACGTGCGAAATCAATTATTACAAGCGCGAATTTCATAGAGTTACGTTATAAAATCTCTCACCTAAAGCACTCGACAAAAGTCCATTTATCAACAGCACGATTATAATTTTCGCTTCCATTGTAGAACTACGAAATGTGAAAGAGTGAACATCAATGGTGATATGCAAATCCTGGAACGAAATCTGTATTTCAATGACGTCATAGCCTAGCCCAGGTCACGCGACATTTGCACGAACACGTAGTTACCACATGGTTTCTCAGTGTGAGACAAGAAAATGGGAAAGCCAAGGAATATTTGTGTGCTAAACTTGGATCTACAATCTTGGACAGAATAAAATGGAACAGAAATACCCCCTCTCCCCCAAATCAAGGATGACGGTGCGTGAAGGCCAAAACGCGCCATTTTCCCATCACTGATTTTGGGGGGAGGGGTGGTCTCAATGTTCCATTTAATTTGTCCAAGATTGCAATCTTGGACAGAATAAAATGGAACAGAAATATCCCCTCTCCCCCAAATCAAGGATGAAGGTGCGTGAAGGCCAAAACGCGCCATTTTCCCATCACTGATTTTGGGGGGAGGGGTGGTCTCAATGTTCCATTTAATTTGTCCAAGATTGTAGTTTAAAGTTGCCAATAATTCAAATTGCCAACCTATCTTTAGCAGGCATACTCATACAGGAAATAAACTCTACTCAAGTTCCAGAGCAATAGGATTAAAAAAAATATTGTGTACGTGTAGGCTTGACTTGCACAGTGCGATATATTCAACTTTGACAAACCTTTTCACATCACTTAAATCACTTAAATTTTTAATTCTTGTTGCGTGCTGTGGAAGAAAACTTTAAAACCGTAGTAAAGAAATTATCAGGAAGGTAGAACTGAGCAGGGATGGGTTAAGAACGAAATGACCAAGGGCGAAATAACTGTGGATCGTGTTCGGCAATTAACCAAGATTGCCGCGGTCTGCACCATCACGCAGCCTGATGGTGAAATATATGAAAGTCATATATTTTGAGCTGTGGATTGTGACGAAGCCAGGCGAGAATGGTGATAGCAGTTGAGAGCGCAACCGTGAGGCTTAAACCAGTTTAATCAATTTGAAGGAAATGTCTTATTATAAGAATTAACTCTAACACTATTTCACGCAACGGCAATCTTATGGTACCTAATGAAACACCAATAATTGCTCAATTTGCAGTAATTGATGTGACGTATTAGGTTAACATGGCAACACAAGAGTCATAAAAAAGACCCCCCTTTATTTTGTCTTTAAACACTCTCAAAAACGAAGTCAGTGACTCCATTTTTTTTTTGCTGGAAAGCGATTAGCAAGCTAAAATAAAACTCTCTGCAAAGTTAAACAAATTCTCTGGAGCAGATTTAGGGCCACCTTAAAATTTTCCAATTGTGAAGGTGGCTCTGAATCTGTTCCAGCTAATCTGTTTTCAACTTTGCATAGAGTTTTACTAGTTACACTTTAAATCACTTTCCGGCAATAAAAATTCGAGGTCACCGGGTTCGTTTTTGAGATATGAACGTTTAAAAGACAAAATACGGGGCGTTTTTATATGGCTCTTTGTTAGCATGGTAATCTATTACGTCATATCGATAACTGCAACTTGTTCAAATATTATTAGTGTCTCATATGGTATACCATAACTTTGGCGTTACGTGAATTCAATCCTTGCGCTGCATTGATTAACCTGCCCCCTCTTTCATTGCTCAGAGTATTCAGTTTCGCAAGTAAAATCGGTTTATAAGTTTGAGATGCCAGCCTCAATAATAATTGGCACGCGCCTTTCTCTAAAACGACCGATCAAAGGAAAACTTGTGACTCTTTGCCCGTCATTTTCCCGCGCTTTAAACAGCGAGAGTACGTGGACAGTACTAAATAATAAATAATCAAATCTACGTTTATTTATTTATTTATTTATTTAATCTTTATTTATCGTCGGTACAATTCATCAGCAATATAAAACCGTATGTACAAACAAAAATTTAAAACCAAGTATACATAAAACTATGTAAACTACATTAACTATCTTACTCAATATCAAAAAATAAAAGTTGCTTTCCATGAATGCCGCTGTATTTAAAACGGCGGCTTCATTTTTTTCTTCTGGCTCTGATTGGTTCATTTGCCTGATGTGACTGGCAGATGTAGAGACGGAAGCGAAGCGCATAAAATATTGGGTGGAGTGTTCCTAGAATCATAGTAAGATTCTAAGAACGTTCCAAAACCGGTCAAACAGGAATGGTGCCGAATTTCCACCAATCAGCTTATGAATTGACGAAGCCACGAGACCCTCGGCCTGAAGTTTCCTGCACAACTTGAGTCCATTGAACGTTTCGGTTCCTTTTCCAATTTTTTCGGTATCTTAATTTTTTCGTAATTATGGCATCAAAACAAATTTACAGCGCTGTGGTTTTATATCTAATTTTCAGCCAAATTATTTCTACAACTACGGGTAAGTCTTACATGATTTAAATAATTAATTTGTTTTTAGCCTTGGGGTTTAAAATTTCTATGCGAACCGTTCGCTGTTTTCTGATTCCTCAGCTGTATGTTCTCTTTGTTTCCTTAAACGGTAACACTGTTTTCTCTGCCAGTTTGACAATGTTAAAAAAGCTGCAAGAATTCCATGAAAACAGAAACGATATTGGTCTCTAAGATTTGTTTTTATTCCTTAGAATGCCGTTGCCGCGATTAATACCAGGAATATTCCCGTAATTGCTTCTCGGAACTATCATGGTCTTAACAGTCTTAAGTTGTCGTGATCGTGGTTGTTCTAAATGCAATGACTCAGTAGAACGTTTATTGAAATGAAAGTTTCGCGCATCGAGCCAACCGCAGAACGTTAGATACATTCTAGCACATCCGCAGCTTAAAGCCAGTCACCGATTTTGTCAGCGTGCTCGGAAATTTCCAGCAGCATTCTTCGAAATCGGAACTTTCTGCACATATATTGCTTCACGATCTTTCGATTTCGACTGAAAGAGGTGATAGTGCTTTTAGCTGCAAGTGACCGTTGTAAAATCCTCTGATAAGGGAGTTAATTGAGTTAAGGGTTATCGCTCTCAGTCTTCGATGTGTAATTCTTGCGTTGCTCAAGATTTTTTCCTGTTAAAACTGCAATCTCATCTGGAATTTCCCTCACGTTTGACTGCGAAAAGCAGATCACGTTTGCAGACAATCGATGTTGGATAACCCGGTTCCCCACTGCGGGTTCTCTTTGTCTTTAAACTTGGCACTTCGAGAAAAGTGAGGAGACTATCAATAAAATTGACATCTAATTGTGATGGATCAAAATTATAAATCTAGTTCTTACGAAACCTGTGATCATGATGTAAAAAAGGAATCCGCAACGAGAGTCAATACATATGACATACTGTTCTATGACTGACAAAGGCTCGGTCGAAGCAAGTTCATCTTGATCGAAGTTAATTAAGTCCTTCTTCTTCATATTTTCTTTCGTTAATAATTTATTATATGCTTGAGGATATTTTCTGCTAAACGCTTGGTGCGATTTTTGTGCTAAAAGCGTTAGCAGAAATGCATCGTTCATTCGAGCGGAGTACAAAAACTTCTACGGAATACGAGGCCCGAAGGGTGACCATGATCGTCTACGGAATGGTGGAATCCGCAATCATCGAATTTTGACCTAGTCAGGTGCTTAAGGCTTTTACTCGCTAAAATAGGGAAATCTGAATTTTAGAAAACATTGAATCACATCATTAATTAATGGGAGCATGCAACTACAGAATGCAGGGCCACTTTTAACCATGGACCAAACGAGAGGCCGCTCGTTTGGCTCGGCAGTGGGAATGATTTGTTTTGCGTTAAGTGTTGGGTTCATATATTTAGCGGCTCGTTTGCCTCGTCTGGCTCGGCAGTGGATTCTCCATAAAGGTGCAGGTCTTGACATTAGAAAGTTCTATAGCATTCTAGAACTATTCTAGTTAGAAGAGCTAGGGATCGTTTGATATTCTAGAACTTTAGAGATTTTAGAACCCCCAAAAGACCTTTCATATTCTAGAGCTTTAGAAATCTTAGACTCACAACATGGAGCATGGATATTCTAGAACTGTAGAACGTTTAGAGATTTTAGAAGCCCCGAAGCCCCGAAGTCTTTTTAAAATAACTCTAAAATAGAAGATAGCTATAGATGAGGTGACAATATCAAACGATCCTTTGGGGCTTCTAAAATCTCTAAACGTTCTACAGTTCTAGAATATCCATGGTCCATGTTGTGAGTCTAAGATTTCTAAAGCTCTAGAATATGTAAGGTCTTTTGGGGGTTCTAAAATCTCTAAATCCCTAAAGTTCTAGAATATCAAACGATACCTAGCTCTTCTAACTAGTCTCGTTCTTTCATTCAAATTTTAGCTTTCATGTTACGGTTCGGTTAATCACGCTCTTTACGAGATAATGTGATGAATATAGCACTCGTTTACTGATTAAGTCTAAGCGCTAGTTTCAGTGATTAGGTCTAAGCACTCTTTTAAAATTTTAGCTTTCATTTTACGGTTCGGTTAACTACACTTTTTACCGAGATAGTGTGATGAATATAGCACTCGTTTACTGATTAAGCCTAAGCGCACGTTTCAGTGATTAGGCCTAAGCACTCTTTTAAAATTTTAGCTTTCATTTTACGGTTCGGTTAACTACACTTTTTACCGAGATAGTGTGATGAATATAGCACTCGTTTACTGATTAAGCCTAAGCGCACGTTTCAGTGATTAGGCCTAAGCACTCTTTTAAAATTTTAGCTTTCATTTTACGGTTCGGTTAACTACACTTTTTACCGAGATAGTGTGATGAATATAGCACTCGTTTACTGATTAAGCCTAAGCGCTCGTTTCAGTGATTAGGATGTTAGCTTTCATTTTACGATTCGGTTAACTACACTTTTTACCGAGATAGTGTGAGGAATATAGCAAAAATTTGGTTTTATCAACGGAGTTGATAAATGTAAATTGGCCACCGTACAGAGATTCTAAAAGCTGACGTTTCGAGCGTTAGCCCTTCGTCAGAGCGAATCGAGGGATTATGGGTTACCTGTAGTTTTTATAGTAGAGTAGGAGCTACGCTATTGGTGGTAAGATGGCAACGTGAAAAATAGGAATATATTAGTTAAATGAAAAGCGTTCGTTAATACCGTGAGGATTAAGGGTGCCGATTTGAAAGATGAATTTTTGCTCCAGATTCTTGCGGCTTTCCGTCGTACCTAGATGTAGGGAAAGGCCGCAGATAGCCATGTGTTTTTTGGAGTGGTTAGGCAGATTAAAATGGCGAGCGACTGGCTTAGATGCATCCTTGTCATTCTTCTCAACATCGCGAAGGTGTTCGCGGAATCGGTCACCTAGTCGTCTACCTGTCTCACCAATGTATAATTTATTGCATAACGTACAGGTTATGCAATAGATGACATTTGCGGAGGTACATGTGAAACGATCGGTGATCTTAACAGATCGCTTAGGTCCCGATATCTTGCTAGTGTTAACAACGAAAAGACAAGTTTTGCATCGTGAGCGCCCGCATTTGAAAGTGCCGGGTTGCTCGTGAGTTTTGAGCGCGCTTCTAACTAAAAAGTTGCCTACGTTTTTGTCGCGTTTAAATGAAATAAGTGGAGGTTGCGAAAAGATTCTGCCAGTCTCGGGATCATTTTGGAGTAATTTAAAATTATTAAGAATGATGCTTTTGACTGCGTTATTATGAGGATGGAAAGTGAGGGTGAATGGAATTCTGTCATTCTTATCTTTTTGTGACGTTTGTAGTGATGACAAAATGATCCCGAGACTGGCAGAATCTTTTCGCAACCTCCACTTATTTCATTTAAACGCGACAAAAACGTAGGCAACTTTTTAGTTAGAAGCGCGCTCAAAACTCACGAGCAACCCGGCACTTTCAAATGCGGGCGCTCACGATGCAAAACTTGTCTTTTCATTGTTAACACTAGCAAGATATCGGGACCTAAGCGATCTGTTAAGATCACCGATCGTTTCACATGTACCTCCGCAAATGTCATCTATTGCATAACCTGTACGTTATGCAATAAATTATACATTGGTGAGACAGGTAGACGACTAGGTGACCGATTCCGCGAACACCTTCGCGATGTTGAGAAGAATGACAAGGATGCATCTAAGCCAGTCGCTCGCCATTTTAATCTGCCTAACCACTCCAAAAAACACATGGCTATCTGCGGCCTTTCCCTACATCTAGGTACGACGGAAAGCCGCAAGAATCTGGAACAAAAATTCATCTTTCAAATCGGCACCCTTAATCCTCACGGTATTAACGAACGCTTTTCATTTAACTAATATATTCCTATTTTTCACGTTGCCATCTTACCACCAATAGCGTAGCTCCTACTCTACTATAAAAACTACAGGTAACCCATAATCCCTCGATTCGCTCTGACGAAGGGCTAACGCTCGAAACGTCAGCTTTTAGAATCTCTGTACGGTGGAAAATTTACATTTATCAACTCCGTTGATAAAACCAAATTTTTGTATACCGGTACTACTTCCCCACCGACGCAGCACCACAGTTTCTTTAGAAACTACCCCTTCATTGAGGAATATAGCACTCGTTTACTGACTCACAACATGGACCATAGATATTCTAGAACTTTAGAGATTTTAGAGATTTTAGAGATTTTAGAACCCCCAAAAGACCTTACGTATTCTAGAGCTTTAGAAATTTTAGACTCACAACATGGACCATAGATATTCTAGAACTTTAGAACTTTTAGAGATTTTAGAACCTCTCTTCAGGTCTAGCCATCACATCGCGTACTGATTTTAGAGGTTCTTGAACCTTTTAGCTATAGATTTCTAGACTTCAGAGACATGCCCTCAGTCTTTTTAAAATAACTCTAAAATAGAAGATAGCTATATAGATGAGTTCTATCTTCTAATGACAATATCTGTACCTTTCCATGATTTCTTTGTGACAAAAACAAAACGATAACAAGAGAACAAATACCGTCAAAAGCCGTCTTCTCCTTGCCAATAGGTAATGCCCCGGGGGTAATGTGCTGCAATCTGCATGATAAGACGTCGTCTCCTGTTAACGCGAGTGATGTTTGAAAGGCATAGACAATAAAGAACCAATGTTGTCCGCCATATTGGCGGAGAAACTTAAGGCGGGGACTGGCAGTGAATTCAGTTAACCCTAACCCTAAATTTGAGTCGACTCAAATTGGAATTATATTCGGCACATGTAAATTGCGACGTTTAAACCAAGCCTAATTTCACGTCATTTACTGCTGCCACGGTAATTGTAGTCAATGCTTTCCAGGGTTTTCCAAATTGGACCACCTATCATAAGTACATTACATTTTTTGTGTGTGTTAATTTCCATTCTGGAACAATTAATATCTTTGATGGGCTTAATGGATTTCTGAAACTCAAATTTCCTCACATACACTATTTCATTTTTGCTTTACTTGGGGAGGTTCCGGCAATTTCCCCAAAATAGGATTTTGAGATAACCGCGCAATACATTCCACTATAAATTACCATTTAGTAAATGATTCTATTTTACTTTAGCTGACTTTGATGATACATATAACAGTGATTCGTATACCAGCGGAGGATATTGCTCTGGGTCGCCGTCTTCGAGCCTGAACCTTGGTGACGGCTGCAGCATGAGTGATGACTGTAGTACAGTCACGTGTAACATGAACTTTGCTAACCAGCAAATCACGTTCAAACTTGAGGTACAGTTATTCATTTTGGTAAATTTTCAATCTCGGATATTGCGTTTCTAGCGTTCTTCAAGTTCAGGGCTCACATGGTCACATGGTCAATTGTTAAATTGAAAAACTCCCGGAGGGCTTACCATTTGAATGAAATTTTCGGTGAGAATGTTTCGACAAATGGTACTGCACGTTCTGTACTTAGAAAAAGAAAATGGGAATGTGCTGTATCATTTGCCAGAGAAGCGGGTTGTTCCGGTTGAAAAACAAATGAAACGGTCTATTTTCTCTGGCACTTGTAATTGTGGACAAATGGTACAGAAATTTCCGGGAATTCCGGTCAAAGCGAGAAAAAGGGAATACCTCGAAAGGTATTACCTTTTTTCCGAAAACATTCCACCGGGATGAACCGTTCCATTTGAATTCTCTCCGGAATTTCCGAAAATTCCATTCAAATGGTAAGCGCTCCCGGTCTTTTTGTTTTCAAAGTTGAAGGAAATTTGGCTAACTCACGTCCAACAAGCGCGGTAATCTACCAGAGGAAGTGTTTTGAAAATGTTTTTGCAGCGGTCTGATGAATAAAGTATGTTGGAATGTTTGTGAATCATCCTAGTGAGGTTAGGTAGTGTTGGATTGTATGTGATATTTTTGATGGTTTCAGTTCGTCTTGTCATTGTGTTCCTAATCGCTTCAGACCGGGGAATGTCAGAGGCGCGCTGTATTTGGGTTTTGAGGAAGTTTCAGTCGTAACCACGGTTAGCTAGGTAGTTTGTTAGTTCATTTTTGCGTTGAAGTATGCGTCATGGCTGGAACAAATGCGGCGTAGTCGGAGGACCAAGCTATAAGGGTGGAGCGTTTGGCATGATGGGGGTGACAAGAAGGAGTGAGAAGATATTGATGTTTGTCGGTGGGTCTGGTGTAAAGATCTGTTTCTATGGAGCCATCCTTGATTGAAACCATGACATCAAGGAATGGTATGTTAGTGAAAGAGTGTGAACATGTGAATTTGATGGTGGAATGCAGTTTGTTAAGATAATCGACAAACATTTTCAGTTTCTCTGGGCCTTCGGTCCAAATCATGAAAATGTCATCGATAAATCTGAACCATATCAGGTTGATGGGGTGCGTGACGGAGAGGGTTTTGCTCGAATTTACCCATCTGTGCAAGAAAATTAGCTAAATTTTGGTTTTGTTCCATGTATGCTAATGTAACCAGTATCACGTGACCATATCGCGTGCTCAAGTTTAGAGCTCATCAAGTTGAGCTGTTTTTTTTTCTAAGTTGACAGCTGATCACGTACTGTGTTTTGATTGTATCGCAGGCTCAAGCCAGGTTATTTTATTGTAAGAATAAATATCCTGGGAGCTCTGCTTTTAGGCTTGGCTAAATCTATATATTAGAGCCGTGGCGTATTTCGTTTTGAAAATACAGCATTTTTAATGTCCAAATTTCGCCCCCCGTGTCACCAAGATAGTGGCTGTTTGGTTGGAAAAAATGATGGCCTTTCCTTTTAACTTTCAACAGTTGCAACGTTTCAAGTCTTAAGAGATTGTGTTGATGTGTATGTGTACCACCAGTTCATGAGTGAAAAGAACGCATTTTCATGGCAAAGCGAATTCCAAATGTTTCTGTTGATTTCCGGCGGCCATTTTGAAATGGCGCTTCCACACAAAGCTCTTAAAAGTTACGTGAGACGTTTTGGCCAATAACTCAATAATGGTGTACCACACAGACTTAAGACTTTGAGAAGTTGTTAATGTATTAGTCTTTTATAACATTTCGTTTTCTTGGCCTTTTTCATTGAACGGTTTAGAATTATTTTTTTTTGTTGCGTGAAAACGATCTATACATGTTTCGTCAAAACCAAAGCACTCATCAGAGACCTACTACCGCACCAACTACCGCGTTAAATCTGGATTCGAGCTCCTCTACGAATCCAAATTCTGCGCGGCCATTTTTTCGCGTGCCTTTCTTCTCTTCGAATGTAGGCTGAAATTAGATCTAAGAAGAGGTTCTTTTGATGTTTAAAATGAAGAACATTTCAGAATATAAAGTCTATATATGTCTTTTGTGATTTCTGTTTGATATAAGTCGGCTTTAAGGTGATTATTCCTCTTCCATAATGTACTAATAACTTGAAATTCTGCCGTGATTCCTGGTTAACAAGAAATTGCCTCTGAGACTGCTCAAAAATGCTCAGATTTTTCAATGAACTGTGTCTTTAATCAGTAGTATTTGATGCGTCACTACTTCAGTAAGGAAACGATGTTGAGTTTTTCTGTCCCTCAGGTCAACAAATGTGATGACCCAGTCTCAGCAACAGCCTCCATGAATGTCCCGGATCTGGGTATCACGTGGTCTCACACTTACACCAGTAACGATATCGTAGCAGTGCCCGGATTCACTGTCTCTTTGCCTTCTATCTTTTCTGCTGGTGTATATGTACAAGTTGATCTTTCTGATGATGGATCCAATATAAATATGAAGGTAAGTTATTCTTTACTTCACTCATACGAGACATAGCGCGTTGATAGTATATGATGCTCAATACTTGGCAGAAAAGTTGTTCTGAATGAAAAAGCGAATTCGTTTTAAAGCCAGCCTGATGTCAACTGACGATAGTCGCAAGAACGAGTTAGATTTTCCTCATAATATTGATTTTTGGTGGTTGGAATAATGTCTCCTTCGTCCCCGTAAGAATCTCCTCTCATCTAGTGAAATGTACGACAAAATCATGAAGTCAAGAAAGTTGCTCTTGTTTTTATCCTGCCCAGTTTTCAGCTCGAATAAGACGCCAACAAAGTAAAAGGTACTCAATCCCCTGAGGATTGGTTTATGGCACAAACGCGAGCACTGTTTCTTTGTTCAGGGAACCAAACTTCGATGATATGATGTCATGCTATCGAAATGTCATTCAGACAAACTGAACCTCGAACCCAAGCTCTCTTCAAGTGGTGAACAAGAGGAAACTTGGGTTCAAGGTTGCTGAAATGTAAAATCTGGCTGCCTGACACTCCTAGCCGCCGGAGGCTGGGCATGAAGACTAATTCGTGAACGAGAATGACTCATATTCAATTTCACCAGGTGAAACTGTTGGCGGGAGGAGAAATCGCGGGACAGAGTGCTTATCCAATCAAAGTCACTGTTTTAGATGGAGACCTGCCAATCTCAACCGACGATTGTGGCAAGTATTGCCTTTAATTGCACAGGCATATTTCAAAATATTTTAAGATATTGACAGAAACTGAGCAAACACCTTTGTTTAATAAGATAAATAGACCCTGATAGAGTTGTTTTCCATTCATTTATGTCTTCGTGCAAAAGAGGGCTAAGAAGTTACTTGTTTGTGAGGAAACGCGTGCAAAATGTCTTTCGAGAGCAAATCACACCAGAAGTTATCGATTTAAAGGAACTGACAACCTCGAAAACCTTGCCAAGTTAGTTTGTCAGAGCTATTCAAGGTCGATCTTCGCACGCGCATAAAGAACGAACAAAGCATGCAATATAGCACTGAAAGAGATAAATTTCACTTTCCCTTCAGATATATATTTCAAACTGACTTTGTACTAGAGGGGTCGTCTGACACACCCTGCAAAAATTGGAAGTGCATCGAAAAAAGGAGAGAGGCTGCGATGGCCTACAAAGGAAATTACTTTTCGAGGGTCACCATGATGGAATAAACAATTCCACCAGTAAAGAAAATGAGAATAGATAATAAAATGAGCGTTAATTGAATATGACTACCTTATCAGGCCTTATCAGGCCTTATCAACATTAAGTCTAAGGTAGGAAGAAAATTCCAGCTCGATTGAGTTAACTGGGTTTGAATGTTCAAAGGTTGATAATTTTGTCTCCACTACTCAACCGGACCAACAAAACAATAATATTTGGGCTCATTGTCCAGCCAAGCCACCATGCCATGTATTCAGCATTGGAACGGGTAAAAAACATTTATACATCAACTCTATATAAAGACAAGAGCAATGCACCATAGCCAGAACCGCGCACCGGTGGCTCAGTTGGTTGAGCATCGGGCTGTCATGCGGGAGGTCGTGAATTCGACTCCGGCCGGACCAACACTCAGGGTCTTTAAATAACTGAGGAGAATGTGCTGCCTTTGTAATTACATCTGCAAACGGTTAGACGTTCAAGTCTTCTCGGATAAGGACTGTAAACCGGAGGTCCCGTCTCATAACCCTTGTTGGAAATTAAATAGTATCGGACGTTAAAGAACCCACTCACTGTTCGATAAGAGTAGGGGACGTATTCCCCGGTGTTGTGGTCTAACCTAAGCTGGACGGGGGCATCTTTCACTTCCGTAAAAATTAATTGTAAACTGCGTAACAAGCAGTCTGGCTAAAGTCCCCCACAAAAGTATTATAAAATTAGTCCTGAAAAGCCCCGTGGGGGAGAGACTAATAGCAAATCATTTTATCATTGTAACCCCTAAAAATCAGCTGGTGGTAAAAACCGGGGAACGTGTGCCCCCAACCAAGGCAGTGGTGCAACCCTTGGGGTTGTTCTAGGGTATTCTTATTGAAAAACACTATTTACATAATGTAATTGAACGCTATCATATACAGCCTATCGAAGGCATAAAAC
>OX421454.1:1990816-2005816 GCA_949126865.1 Montipora capitata | reverse complement strand
AACACATCCCCATGCCCAATGGCAGCCATTTTAAGTCCCGAGGGACTGAAAACTTTTGTCTTGCATCCCCTGAACTCGCTTCCAAACACATCAGGTAGAGGCTCTAGTTACGAACTCTGTTGTCTTTGACCAGCGTGCCCGCCGGGTGAGAAGGTCCATAATAGTTTTTTCGATCTATTTTAAACTTTACGCCGTCGGGTGCTGTGAAAGCTATTTTGGTCTCGTGCCCATGCTCGCGCAGCCAATGATAACCAACCAGGTGTCTTCCTAAAAACAGCCGCGCATCCTGACCGCGGACTAAATTTAGATTGAAAAAAAAAAATCACTACAAGAAGCCCATGTATGGTGGATGTGTTCGCTTCCCTAATCCTATCTTGATGCCAACCACTGAAACTTGGGGCTGTGATGAAGCTCTGGTTGGCATTCAGAATACAGTTGGTGACTTCAAATGTTAAACCTGTCATGCAATATTTGGTCTTTTAACCAATTTTTCTGTCATGTCTTTTTTCCTTCTCTTTTTTTGGGACCTGCCGGCATTTCGTTGTGTTTGTAGTTTAGTTACAATCAAAGAGTAGTGCACGTTACAAAAAGTGAGCTAAAAACTATTTATCTTTGCTGTATTTGTTGACATTTTAATAAAAATGAGCACCAGTTGCACAGGCTAACTATTATCTCAAAGGTCGCAAAAATGCAAAATTCACTTACCACGATGGGACTGGATAAAGCATGAAATTGAGGCCAATGCAGGCGAATATAAGTAATTTACATTTCAATCTAAGCCTCAGAGTCTTCTTGACTTTCCAGTCTAACTGTACGAATCTGAACCTTGACCGATACCAAGAAGATCCTGCGTCTGCATAAGATCATATCCTCACATCAACTTCCCCTCACTCCACCCGTAAATACGCGCTTTGCACGTGTCACGACATCTTTTTAAACAGTCGCAATGCATCGTAACTTTAATCTTCTGTAAGGGCATTCCGTTGAACATTTCTTTTCCAAAAAATCTTTCTCTTACAAGAGTACCTTCCAACGGCCATACTATACTACAGAGACTAGAATGCTTGCAGTAACTTCCCTTTTCATGCAAATTTTGCGACATTTTTTATTCCCAGTTAAGTAGAAAAGCGAGATAATAAACATTCTGGTCTTGGTACTAAGATGAGATTTACTTACTCCCAAACAAATCAACCTGCCGGTATAATTGGAGTCGGGTGGGAACTTGGATACTAGTATCTCACCTTGATGAGGTTAACACAGAGTATAAGTTGCCGAAAACCGCTTCGATACATTTTATCATGGCAAATCAGGGAATTCTGCTCGTTTATTTTCTCAGTTTCATAGGAAAGATCATGTTTCATTCTTGAAGAAACAAATAAGTGACATCCTAATCGATAAAAGTATGAAGGAAACCCGGCGGAAATTGAACAGTTCAAGTCACAGGTGAGCCATTTTATGTACTTGCGCCTGCAGTCGCTAGCTGTCTACTTCGAAAGTGGAGCATGCGTTAACATTAACATTCCTCACACGTCCATTCATTTGGAAACCACTAAAGGTTAAAGATACGGAACAGTCATCTATAAGCTATTTTCGAAATATCAAATATTCAGCTTGATAGTGAGACAATAGAAACATGTTGGAATGAATGTGAAAAATATCTGCATATCATCCACTTTCCTTTGTCTTTGTACTCTAAACTTCTCTTTCAAGCTGAATTGTAATATATCGAAAAAGGCCTATTGTATCGAGGGAAATCTGATGCCTACTACCATCAGGGGTAGATTAGAAAGGCTGTGGTGCTTAAAATTTGGTTGGTGTCTTGTGCAAACAATCAAAAGGGTCGGAGAGGTTGGCGCAGTGGTAAGATCTCTGCCTTCCGACCCTAAGGTCCCGGGTTCTATTCACGGTTCTGCCGAGAGTGGAATATTTGGCGACCTTCTTTCCCGCTAAAGTTCACTCAGCTTTCCATCCTTCCGAGGTCGGTAAAATGAGTACCAGCATGCATGGACTGCTTAGAAGCGGCTGCCATTTGCGCCTGTATATGCTTCCAGTCCGCTGGGGGTAAATTGATCATTGTAAAGCGCCTTTGAGACGTTTGTGATAAAGGCGCTATATAAATGTACCACTTTACATTTTTTTTTACTTTTTTTTTTTACCTTTGAACTTCTATAAAGGCATGCGTTTGAGACTTATTCGCTCTGACGAAGGCCTCACTCATTCGAATTTCTTTACCGTGGTCAATTTACCATATCAACTCAGTTGATAAGCTTATTTCTGTGCAAACGAACTTGGCCTACAAAAATTAGATTCTGTGAAATCACTGATAAGGACAAAATGTGCCAGCGTATTACTTTTGAAAATGTTTTTCTCGCGTCGATATATAAAAAAACTTAAATGGCCAATAAAAGAAAATGCTGACAGACTTCGATACCTTTTTGACAACAGTGCTAATAACACGATTAGCCGTGGATGTCCTGTGGCATCACCTTGGACGCCACAGGCAGGCCACAGACCGGCAACTCATTGTTTGTGGTCATCGTTGTTTAACTTTCAAAGCCCCTGTTGGTCGGGTTACTTCATGGATGGTTAATCTTCGAAAACGCCCCGTTTTATTTACTGTTTTTTTCCTTCCGTTCTTTGTGTTTGGTTTAATTTTCGTTTCACAACAAGATTTGTAAGAGCGTTCTAAAACAAGAATTGCTGCTCGATCAGCTGTTTGGGGGGAACCAAGGCTACTCTTAAAAAATAAGTGAAGATACCGTATTTATTCAATGAAACGCCGCCCTCGAATAAACGCCGCACCCAATCAGAAGAATGTGGCGTTTATTCGTGGATTGTGAGAAAAAAAAGCGCGCGCAAGGATTGCAAAAAAGTAAACATGGCTTCAATACAGCAATCATTTTATTTGCTCAATGCTTCCGCTATCTGTACTATTTTTCCTCATAATTGAACAAAGTGTTTTGATGGTTTTTATGTTAGAAAAGGTAATGATGGAAAGATTTTTCTTTGTTATCGAAAGAACCCAGTTAAATGCAGCGCATGCGTAGTATGTTAAAAAAATTGCGATTGAATGAAGAATAGCTTTCTCGGAAATACGCCTATTTCTCGAGACCCACTCGTTAAAATTTAACGAAAATTTGGCACGAAAATACTTTAGGAAATAAGTAACTGAAGTATTGAAGAATTAACAGAGGAAATTCTAGATATTCCAGTGAACCTTCAACAAGGGATAATTAAAGATCTCTCTGTCAAATTATTATTTAAATAGTGTTAACTTGTGAGCGTCGTTACAAGGTTATTGCATGCAAATTGTAAAGAAAATCTGACGACCAGATTTTCTGCAAATAAACAAAACCGATTTTACAGGCCTGTTCATATTTATTCATGTTGCCATGTCAACGGCATATACGTCAGCTTAAATATAAAAAAACCAAAGTTCGTGTTGGTAACTTGCTTGCTACCATTTTTGGCGACTAAAGGATCAAGGGTTTTAGAGAAAAAGCTAAATGAAACATAGGTATCAAAAACTGTGTTCAGCCACCTTAAGTCTCTGAACGTTGATCACGAGCCAGACAACTACGATTCTACCTCAGAAAAAAGATGAGACATTAGAACTTTTAACGCGTCGGTTTCTGTCTTAAATAGTATTTACAATTGATCTACCTTGATTGTTGTCAATGATTGAAGAAATATGGTTTTGAAATGAACGCTGCCTTCGAATAAACGCCGCCCTTGAATAAACGCCGCATCGGACACGCTCAAACTTTAATAAACGCCACGGCGTTTAATCGAGCAAATACGGTAAGCAAAATGAAAATCAGTAAAAATTTGTGTTCTCTGCGGTCTTCCATCCAAGACGAAAGCCTAACCAAATACGCTTAACATCGCTGATAAGGAAAGTTTAGTCGAAATTACTGCCTCTTGTTTGTAGTTATGAAGTCAAACCCTATTGGTCGGGGTTACTATTTTGAAGGGTGACCACTGGAAATACTTTTTCTTCTTTTTCTTATTTTCTTTTTTGATCAGTTTGGATGAATTCGACTTTTACAACACAACAAAACTTATAAAACAAGAATCACGCTGATCAACAGAATTTTTATGAGCAAAGTAAACGCCAAACCGTACTGCGCACGCGTTAAGCTAAAGTAGCGCTTACTGGTAGTGGTGGTTTTCATCCCACAAGTGCGCGGCAGTAATCTTTGATGCTATATAATAACCGAGCCAAACATAGGTTAAGACGGGTTACAAGGCGGTAATGCCTGTAGCCTGTTGGGGGGTAGGGTGAAAAGGCGGTAATGCCTGTGGGGGAGGAGTGTTAACAGGTGGTAATACCTGGAGCCTGTGGAGGGGTAGAGTTAAAGGGTGGTAATGCCTGTAGGGATGTTAGGTTAATAGGTGGCGAGGTGGTAATACCTGTAGCCTGTTGAGGGGTTGGGTTAAAAGGCAATAATTCCTGTTGGGGTGTAGGGTGTCTTTTGTCTGTAATGTGTTTGTTGGGTTGTGAGACACTACGGTAGAGTGCCTGAAGGTGGAGTTTTTTGCTCAATTTGTCGTTTTTGTAGCATAACTTCGCATAGCGAAACTCCCGGAGAGAGAGATAGAGTTAAATGAAAGGGAAGTATAGCCACTTCGAATTAAACAAGGTTATCCAGGAAAATAAATTTCCAAGGCTGTTTTGAACAGTTTCATGTCAATATTGCGGGAATTAGTGCTGCATTTCTGACTTGGGGCGTTTTTTTCCTGAACGAAGCTTTAATGGATGAGTATTTTCCCGTAAAAAATTCACTCCCAAGCATTTGTTTCGAGTTTTACAACACAACAAAACTTATAAAACAAGAATCACGCTGATCAGCGTTTGTGGGGTTTCCAACAACAGAAATAAAATAAAATTAAAAAAAAACGTGAAGACAAGAAAAATAATAGTCATCAAAACGGTCTCCCTTGAAAGTGATAACCCTGGCCAACAAGGCTTAACTTCAGTTGTAAAAGAAAAATGCACACACGAGACTAAATTCAGTCCAATATTTGCCACTTGTTCCTGTGGTTAAGCTCGGTTGGTAAGGGTCAGTGCTCAGATGGGTAACGATCGAAAATTTTTTTTTTTACTTTATTTCCTTATGTTCATTTCTGGTTTGCCGGTTTCAGTTCTTATTTCAGAACGAGACTCTCAAGAGAGGCATAATAAAGAATTTCGATTGAGAAGCTAAACAAACTTTTTGATGATACCAACGCTACTGTGCAAAGAACAGGTATGAAATCGAAGAAAAAGAGCACAGGAAAAGAAAGCGCTCTTTTGAGGTTACCCATCCAAGTGGTAGCCGAAGTAAAGAGGGCTTAATTTCAGTGTTGAAGTAAAATTAATTTGAGTCGAACAGATAATGCGTGCTTGAATGAAGTTAAGGGAAATTGGCAGCGTCTTGTAATTGGATGGGTGACCGTTCATAGTTTTCTAAATTTAGTGTAGTTCTTTTTCTTGAGATATATTTTTTGGTTTTGTTGAAGTTTTGCCTCAGAAGAAGACAAATAAGAGCGTTCCAAGTCATGAGTTAGAGTGGATCAGCCCCGACAAAACCTGCGATTTTTCCTGCACTATTTCAGACCTGACCAAAAATTTGATACCCTATTTCGGACCTATTTTCAGACCTGTTTGAGCTGTTGCACCTATATAGCCTTCGGTTTAGCCTTGAACAGTCCATTTTTACACATGTCATGGTTGACTTCTAACATTGAAAATATTTGAATAACAGTATTGTTTTTGTTTTTTTTAATTGATATGATTGCCCTAATATGGCCCTTAAATGAAACATATACTTTTGACAGAACAAAATTTCATTACTGGCCACCGATTATAACGATTTTACTGAAATTGCTGATAATCTTTAGACCAAAAAACGTTTTGAAAATTGGTTCATCGTAGTTATGCTATAGAAATTATATTTTCCTAAAACGAACGGAATACTTAGCTTTGCCGAATGACGTTTGTACAAACAGATTACAAAACTTCAGGGTATTATTTAGCGTACACATTTTTTGTGAGTCATATGTTATAAACTGGTTTGTCAATCGTTTGTAACCAAACGTTGAGGGAGGATATCTGTTTACAAAAAAATTGCTTTTGTTATTCAAATGTGCCAACCACAGCAACAAAAGGCCCTTTGTTTCGACAGCCAGTGAGGCTCTTGTCGGCACATAATAACAATAGGTGAAATCAACGATATCTTCCCTATTGTGGTTTGATTTTCAGGATCCTTGCAGCTGGAGCATCACTGTACCCGTACGTTCTTGTGGAATTATTTTTGCCAACTTGTATCACTGTTAAATTAAGGTAAGAAATAAAACTTTATTAACTGATCTTGTAATCCATTTGTAAGTCTAGAGAATGCTCCATAGACCATGGTTATCCATTGTTCATTGCGCTCACGTGATAAGACAGCCATGTTGATGCCAAAACAATAGAAAATGTAGCTCATGTTTTGCATTATAATAGAGTGAAATTCCCAAAAGGTTTTTTCGCTATTGTCTTTTTCATCAACATGGACCCCGTGAAATCATGTGCAATCAAAGAATTGTGTAGTTAGCCGTTTGTATCATTGTAACAAGGCCAGCGTCCATTGTTATTTCCTTTCTGATATCACTATGAGTTTGGTAAATGATGCTTTTGTTTACGTTTGTTCAATCAGGAAGATAATTAATTGCTCTACAAAACACGTGCGTGATTACATGAATAAAATATTCAAAGAAATTTCAAATTTATCAATATTCAAGTTATTTTCATAACAAAGGAAGCGAGGTAAATTTCGGTTGAATACTAATGAGTGGGAAAAAAATCTTCAACTTTAATCAGTCGGGCTTACTTACTATCATGTTTTAGTAAACGATTTCTTAATCGTTGCTTAGATAAATGCAATGGTTTCGAATTTTATAACATGTAACAAATAAACAAAGTGCATAAAGGAAGGTCCAATTTATTGCGTGGGTTGCAAAAAACAAAGAATACAATAGAACGAAACAATGGGATGGCCTTTTAAAACAAAGATAATACAATGGAACGTAATAATGGAAGCCTTATTAAGACGATGATCATGAATACAATAGAGCGGAACAATGGGATGGCTTTCAAAAACAACGATAATACAATGGAATGTAACAATGGGATGGCTTGTGAAACACTGCTCCGTTTATTATTTTCCCGGTGTCTTCGTCGTTGTTTATTTGCATAATGTATTCAAGCGACACTGCAAATTTAACTAACATCTTTGTTATTGTTTGTTTAAAGATGCTGCGGCCGCAGGAAAGCATGGTTTGTTAAGGCTTTGCTAGCGAAACACGCCGCATTCAGTTCAGGAAATGCAGACGTACAAAGTGGTGAATGGTTTTAAACGAAGGTATTAGAAATAAATTCGTGAATGACGCGGCCGTGACCGTAATCGACCAAACCAACGGCAGGTAAGCATGCAGAATTCGACCAATTTCTCTGCAATTTGTTTGGTAGAAAAATTTAACCAATTAAATTGCTGGATTTGGATCACGTGGTCAAAATGAACCAGTCAGATTGCCGTATCTAGGTCACATGACCAATATTGCCAAATCAAATCACTAGAATTCCTGGCTCCATAGGCTGATCAGCTATCAGCTGATTATGACAAATTCTATCGCTCTGATTGGTCAATTTTGGTCACGTGACCTGATTAACAAAAAAGAAAACAAAAATTTAGCTAAAAGACGACCACACAATGGTTTTGGGAGACCTGAAAAGTTAACCAATCAGATTGCCGTATTTGGGTCATGTGACCAATATAAACCAATCAGAGCACTAGAATTTCTTTCTGAACCCGCTGATCATTTATCAACTGAAGATGGAAATTTCTAGCGTTCTGATTGGTCAGTTTTGGTCACGTGACCTGATTTAAAAAAAAAAAAAAAAAGAAAGAAAATGTTTTTTTAAATGTCTTCTTCTTATCCTGCCAATGTCCTGTCCAGTCCTCGCCTCTTACTCTCTCTTTCCTTTAGCAACTCTCTGGTTATTATACCATCTATTATCATCTTTCTTTCCAACCATTTTTCTATCACTACTATACCACGTTTATTTTCCCAGTTTGATCACTTACCTTTTTCGTTGTCTGTCTGTCTGTCTATCTGTTTATCTATCTACACGCCTATTTACCCATCTGGCTACCGTTCCCGCCCGTATCTCTCTCTCACATCCCTCTATCACATCCCTATCCGTCTTAAGACCCTTTGATGCCCGAGCTCGGATTCGAACCTGCGACCTCTCGCACTGTAGTCTGATGCACTACCAACTGTGCTAACCAGACAACTCTGAGAGGTTTGGGTAAAATTCGGGTATAAACGTTTTAATATATTCTTTATCACCGGTTTTTATGGGAAAAAATGTTGAAGACGAGGTCTTGTCTTACGGAAATCAACTGTATTTATTTCTTTAGGGTCCGTCAGGAATAGAAGTTTCTGGAATTATTTTGTGTTCTAATCATTTGATACCATATTGAAGAACAAGTCTATTACCTGCCTGAAGGCCAGACTTTGAAGAACTGTAAATATTCAGCAACAAGTCTTTGAATAAACTTTACCGTTATTAGCAATTGCTTGGTAGAGTACTGTTTTCTCCCATAATTATTGGTGATGTGGGCTAGCATAAAATTTTAGACATCAATGTTCAGCATTTCGGCAGCATTGGAATAAATAGCAAGGACAACATTTCAAGTTGCAATTTCCTTTCTTTATTATTTTCAACTGAAGATTTGACCATTTCATTTTATTACACGAAAAAAATAGATAGCCACGCAATCTTCACCGAGGAACGTCCAAGGGGCTCGTCGTGACAAAGCTCTCAGAAATCTGTATGCCAGGTTAAAAATTAAGCGAGCTCTACGAGATTACGCAACGTTTTGCCAAAAAATCCCCTTAGACGTACCTAGTGTGACTGACCTTCGTTTAGTCTTTGATCTTACAACAATCTATCTCTTTTTCCTTTCACCGGAAGAACAAGAACAAGGACAAGAAAGCTTTATTCATGTGTCAAGATATTCTAGTGCGATCACTGAAAAAAGTCGTACTAATATATGACACCTAATACCATAAGAAACTAACAACTATAATGAATTAATGCTTCATGGTTTTTCGGATAAAAATGTAAATAAGTACATCACTAAATGAGCGGGCAAGACATTCAACAGATATATCAACAGCTGCATATTGGTAGCACGAGATGTACCCTGTATTATTCCGGCAGGCTTTCAAGATGTTTACCGTTAATTAGCCTTTTAAAACTGTCGATAGTTAAGACATTTTTTTCCTCCGTGGTAAACGAGAAGTGTTAGTCCACTTGAGATTAATAAACTACGAAATAAAGTACTGTAGTCGGCACAGTGTTGGCTGGTGCGGTTTTTCTCTCTTCTTCCGAGATTGTTTGAAGCGATAAATGTGAGTTAGATATAATTTATTTTTAATCAAAACATCTCCACTGAATTCCTGTATTTGCTATTCCGTCATTCCTCTGAACGAAACTCTTGTAACTTCCTCCTTTTCCTTGTTGCCTTTACTAAGTTCTTTCTGCTCTTTGGAAATCCTGTTTAAACAGAAGAAAACGAAAAACCAGACAATTAAATAAAAACCCATTAGTTTCAGTGATAGGTGGGGTGGGTGGGAGGGGATGGACGATAGGACTTACGCAACCTCGTCCCCAGGGTCTCTCTTCTTCCCTTCCTCTGGGAAGGAGAGAGACCCTGGGGACAAGGTTGCGATTTACGATCCCCTACAAGTTACTGTAACCTTGGGTCAAACAACAAAAAATGAGAACTCCAAGCCCTTCTCATTAAGGATAGTGTGTGAAACACTACCCTCATCCCATTTTCACGAATAAGTGTTGCGAGACTGGACTTACGGAGTATAGTCCTTATCTGAGAAGAATGGAGACTCCACAAGTTTGTAAATGCAGTTAAAAAGGCGGCAAATAAATTCTTCTCGGTTTAAACCAGTTGCAATACTGTACTGTACTATTTTCAACGATTGAAGCTACACAACTGTTTCACATAACTGCAATAATATGGTACCATATGAAAAACCAATTTATGTTTTAAAAGTTGCACTTATTTATGTGACATAATAGATTACCATAGCAACAGAAGAGCCACCTAAAAAACCTTATATTTTCTATGGAAAAGCTTAGAGCTCAAAAAACGAACTCGGTGAATCCCATTTTTTATTGCTGCAACGTAATCAGCACTTTAAGGGCGCGTTCGATTGACCCTATTCCGGAATAAGAATACGTGGAGTGATGATTTAAAACGGTATGTCTGGCGCTTTTGAAGCAACAAGGATAATAAAGATATGTTTAAAATAGCATTTTAGCAAGTGTTTGATAATTTTAATGTGAATCTCCGTAAAAACGAAGGATTTCTAACTTCTATTCCATGTATTCCTATTCCGGAATACGGTCAATCGAACGCGCCCTAAGTTAGAAATCCTTCGTTTTTACGGAGATTCGAATTAAAATTATCAAATATCTGCTAAAATACTATTTTATACATATTTTTATCATCCTTGCTGCTTCGAAACGCGCCAAACATACCCTTTTAATCATCACTCCACCTATTTTTATTCCGGAATAGGGTCAATCGAACGCGCCCTAAGATAAAATTCTTAAAAAATTATCTGGAGCGGATTCAGAGCCACCTTAAATTTTTCATTTATGAAGATAGCTCTGAATCTGCACCAGAGAAATCTTTTAAACCCTGCAGCTTCAATTTCGCCAGCTTACTAGTTTCCAGCAATAAAAAACGAGTTCGTTTTGAGACCTAACCATTTAAGACACAATCATAGGGTGTTTTTATGTGTATTGCCTGTTGCTACGGTAACCTATTACATCACACTATTGAGCGAATTTGTCAATCTGCTTGGTGATACACAGTGTTGTACTGTCAATCCTTTTATCCTTTTAAAGAACAATATTTTGCAAGTGTTGAAAATGGATTGAGCCTCCTTAAGATTCTGAGTGTTGGTTCGACCAATGTTTCAACTCAGGCCCATAGGGAAGGGGATGCGCCGCACTCCCCCCCCCCCACCCCCACAGGCTGTGGAGGTCCACATTTTTGTTGACCAACGATTAAAAAAAAGTGAATTGATAAAAAATATATAATATAGTTCTGTTCTAATTCACTGTTTTCTGTAGGCTTGAGCTTGGCCAAATACTGAAAGATCATGATGATCATCATGGTTTGCTGCAGCAAACCCAATGAATAATACAGATTTTAAACTCTATTTCTACTTTTAATCTTTTTAAATAATGACAGTATTCTCTAAAACTGTAAAATACATACGTAAAGTGGGCTCTGCGCCAAAAATAAATCCAGTATCCAGTAATATCCACGTTTTCCAGTTCGCTTTTGGCTACTTGTTTTCATATCGTACTGCCTTCAAAACGCAAGGAATACAGTATCAGACAGCCTAATTTTCAAAGTTTTCCGGGGGAACATGCCCCCAGACCCCCCCTAGAGGCTCGCGCCTCCGTCACTCGTTTGGTCCGTCTCCAGGGAGGCGCAGTGGCCTCATGGTTAGTGCGCTCGACTCCGGAGCGAATGGTCCGGGTTCGGGTCCTGGCCGTGGACATTGTGTTGTGTTCTTGGGCAAGACACTTTTCTCTCACGGTGCCTCTCTCCACCCAGGTGTATAAATGGGTACCGGCGAATTTAATGCTGGGGGTAACCCTGCGATGAACTGGCGTCCCATCCAGGGGGGAGTAAAAATACTCCTAGTCGCTTCATGCTACAGAAACCGGGGAGAAGCTCCGGCCTGATGGGCCACTTGGCTTGTAAGCTGACTTTACCTTTTACCTCATTGAATCGCACCCTCGCGTAAAAAAAAACCTGCCTACGGGCCTGCAACCCACGACCTAAGCGGGGACCTAAGGAAGTCCGATACTCAAACAACTGAGCCAAGCGATCATTAAACGACTAGAGTAAGAATCTTAGCTGGAGCAAAAGTACGAAAATGCTCTTAAATACTTAAGGTAAAATGTACTATTTGGTTTTGAAAAAACCAGCTCAATAGCACTCCTTGGAGAACTTTGTCTCTTGGCTTGATCCATCAGCAGGCAAGAACGCTATGAAGTAATCTCTCGCTGATCATTTTAGTGTCTTATCCCTTATGGCTTTGGGTTGGTCCAAAAATTAAACTGAGTGCAAATGCTCTGAAAAGTATTCTCAGTGAGATAAAGGTTAAGTCTACATACGAGGCAAGTGGCCCTTCAGGCCGGAGCTTATCCCGGTTTCCGTAGCATGAAGCGACTAGGAGTATCTCTTACTTACTTACTTTATTTATTTATACACGGTAAAATCTTCAGTACATATTACAATAAAAAGTTTCATTACAACTACAATGTACACTGTTTTACAAGATTGCCGCGTGGGAGCCCGACCGGCACCTACTATATAGTTGGTTAATTTCCCTTTTAAAGTATTCTAGGGAGTCTGATTTTCGCAAGCTGATGGGCAAACTATTCCATAACAGTGCTCCACTATAACAAAAAGCACGCTTGCCATAATTTGTGCGCGGCAAAGGCAACTCAAGTTTAGCCTCTACGTTTCTTAAGTTGTATTGCGTACTGCGGGTACTGAATGAATTCTGGAGGTACGCTGGGGTGAGTCCATTGATTGTTGTAAACATTAATATAGCTTTAAGCTTTTGTCGGCGAGTAGTTAGATCATCCCAATGTAACAGATTTAAAAGGAAAGTGGCGCTTGTGTCGTAATTGGACCTGGTAATCGCCCTGGCAGCCCTATTTTGAAGCTTTTGAAGTTTATCACTTAAGGTTAAGTTGCAATCGCCCCAAACGGAGCTACAATTATTAAAGTGGGATGAGATCAACGCTTGATAGATTTGGAGGGCAGTGCGCTTTGAGATGTATGGTCTTATTCGTTTAAGGGCGCCTATAGCTGAAGATATCTTCTTGCTGAGATCACCTATATGATTAGGCCATAAGAGGTGTTCGTCAATTATCATGCCTAGTGATTTAGCTTCTTTAACTTTAGTGATTAATTTAGCATCAATCTCAACGTTTACCTGATTGTCTGAGAATGAATTTAAACGTTGGTTTGACCCAATAACCATGAATTCGGTCTTTGCAACATTCAAGCTCAGTTTGTTGGAAATGAGCCATATATGAAGACTTCTTCACTCTGAATTTAAACCGTTCTCAAGATCAGTCAATGTGCTGGCAGCAAAGGTTATATTAGTATCATCAGCAAACATCCTTGGGGAGGTCAACCTAAGGCAATTTGGCAGATCGTTAATGTAAACTAGGAATAAGAGTGGTCCTAGGTTGCTACCCTGTGGGATGCAGTACCCATTTCGCCAGTACCCATTTATACACCTGGGTGGAGAGAGGCACCGTGGGAGTAAAGTGTCTTGCCCAATAACACAACACAACGGCCCTGGCCAGGGGTCGAGCTCATTAACCATGAGGCCATCGCACCTCCCTTCTCAGTAAGAGTACATGTTTTATTGTTTCAGTCCCTTTCCGCTATTAATAAACGGAAAGTTCCCTCAAACGTTCACCTCTAAAGTGGTGCCTCAAGGGTTGAGTTTGGTCCATGAGTACAGGATGAATGATTTTAATAGTATTTCAGTGCCTTAGGTATGTCCATGATAAAGTGAAGGGAATTTAGCAAGCTCTGTCAGTTCTGATAAATTTGACTATTTCAGTGCCTTGGTTACTTCAGGAGGGTGTTCTTAAAACGAAGACCCTGTAATGTAAAACGAAGATCCATTGATCTAAAACGAAGACAGACTGATCTAAAACGAAGACCCTGTGATTTAAAGCGAAGACCCCATCGATCTAAAACGAAGACCCACTGATCTAAAACGAAGACCCTGTGATCTAAAACGAACACTTACCCTAAAAATGTCACAACGATGCCAAACAGCTTTGCTGGTCAGTGGTGTACACTGCGTGTTAGGGAACTGAAGGAGTGGTGGAACAACAGGAACAGTGGAAAAGCTGGATGTGAGATATAATATATCTACTTAATGTAAAATTTAAAAACTTGTTGGCTACTCTTACAACCAGAACTGACATCACCAGCCAGTGTTCAAAGGGGAACTGGAACCTTGAACATTGCAATTTTTAGATAAAACAACTCGATTTCCAAGAAATCACACCATGTAAGTTACAAATCCCAAGGGAGTATATAGAAGCCAATAAGATCGTTGAATATGGTGAACGTTAAATGTGAATTTTCTGAGCCCGAGGATAAACCGAATTTTTGACTGGGTTGCCCCCTAGGGGGGTAGTCCAGTAATAATATCTGGGATCCAGGTTCCTAGGTTTTGGGGAGGGGTGAGGGGACAAGCTCCTCAGTAGTCCCCTGTCCCTTTCAAAATGTACTAAACAAGAAAATCTTGAAAATTTCAAGAAGAAAATGCTCTATACTGTGTATAATCTATACTTCTATTAACAGTGGCAAGCTGTAGCAGTGGCGGATCTAGACCTGAAGGAAAATTGGGTAGAACAAGCTATTTTAAATCTTACAAGGATCTTCTGTGATATTATCTTTCTCTGACTTGTAAAATGAATGTGGAATGCAGTAGGTTATGGTAGTTAGCTAGTATGGAGAACTAATCTGGGAAATGAGATACATGTCAGGATTTACGTGGGCTGCATCGGGTACATGTGACCCGGATATCATGCCTAATCATTATTGTCAATGAACTTTAAAACAACAGCATCATCTTCTTGGCTCAAAAATCAAATTCAAAGAGGGCAAAATGTAGAGTCAGAGAGTTTTTTCCAGATGTGGAAGAAGTTTTGTTAAAAGTACAAATTACATACAGGTTTCTTGTATTACTTTGGGCTCAGAATCAAAGAGTATACTTGTAGGCATTTGAGTAATGATTTTGATTTATTTCAGATGGTCACTTAACAGTGAGAAAGTAACTTAGAAAGAAAATGTCAAATTTATAACTAAAGATGTGGTTGCGACTAGA
>OX421454.1:1978316-1985816 GCA_949126865.1 Montipora capitata | reverse complement strand
TGACGTTCGAATCGCCGCTCACCTCCAACCCGGATAGCACAGTTTTTCCTGCTCGCTGTCTGATTGGTCTATTTAAATTTCAGTAGCTCTCTCCGTATGCCCGGAAGAGAGGGCATCCCCATACATGCCTTTTTCCATAGGTAACATGTCTCAAGTTATTTTTAGATCGACTCCCACTCCCTGTATAGATCCCAAGGGGATAATTTGGTGTCGAGTTGAATTATTTTACGTGTGCTACATTGAAATGTAGGGAAGCTCATGTGAGCTTCATCGACTGCTTGAGTGAACGGCGGCGATGCGTAATACCCGATGTTGTTGAGAGTCGATCTGTGGATGTGTACGTCTCCCTTGCTGATTCGAATTGATTGTTCCTTCGTTCAACATAGGTAATCCAAGAAAAGTGAGTTAAATCTGAAATCGGCGTTTGTGCAATCGCTTTCAAATGCAATGACCAAGTCACAAGTGCCACTTGCTCGCTCGTTAATTTAAACTGGTGTATTTTGATCAATTCTTCGACTACGAAAGTATGAGAAAATGTGGGTACTTCTGGGTACTACTAAGCCAAAAAGATTGTTTCACCATCGATCTGCATGAGTGAAGTCCGTATTTGGAAAAAAACTCTAATCGTTAGCTATATAAATTTGTTTATTCATGACCTCTCTTCGGGTCAGTGATCACATTGTGAACCAACCACATTGTAAATTATCAAAATATGAGTAGTCTTCCGTAAGTCTTAATGAATAAATATCCGAAATTAAATACAAGGTGATGAAGTACTGACAGGCACAAATCACTCACCATTATAACCGACAAAACTTACGAAGTAATCACGACGAACGAGATGACGAAAAGACGTCTGAGATACTATTCATTCCTCCCCTGGGGGCGATGCAACCAACAACCAAGCATGGAATATCAAGCCTCCACGAAATATCCACTCAACACGCGAGGTATCTTTATCCGCGCGGAATGAAACTTTCTAAAAAGAACTTGAGACATAAATGACCTATGGAAAAGGACGTGTATGAGGGATGCCCTCTCTTCCCACCTTATTTTCTCTCGGTGCATCCTCTTCAGCATCTCTTTTTTGTGACACTTCAGTCTTCTTTTTTTCCCTGTTTAAGGAATTTTAGCCTTTGCTGACCAGTGGTTTGTTTCAAGACTTCATGGCATCGATGCAGGCAGTTGCGGTCTACAGCAATCTCGTCCCTGTAGGACTATCCAACAAGCTGCTGCGTGTGCGCGAGCTGACGACGTGATCAACATTGATGGCTTTGGCACAAAAAGTGACCCATATCCATGCGAATCTTCTGCATTTCAAGTAGCAAGCCTATCATTTCGAGCATACAGAAGTCGAGCGTTTATCGCTTGTAAGAAAAATACCTTGGAATTTTCTTGCCTCGTCAATAGCAACTCTTCCGTTACTGTCTCCTTCGAAAGAATCACTTTCCTAAACACTGCGGTGCGTCTTGTTAATTGCAATTTTAAGACGACAGGAGTGAATTTTTTCAACAATTTGTTTGACGCCCTTTCACATAGTTTCGCGCAAGGAGTACAAGGCAAAATTGAACTTGATGGATGTCTCTTCCAAAACAACAGCGCCAACAGCGTCAAGATCAACGGAAATTTAGTACAGTTGGACATTACAAACACCACTTTTGCTTACAATCAGATTAAAAACAAACATAACGCACTGTTAAATTTGTCAGCACAAGGTTGGCAACCCAAAATCATTGTAAACTTTACAAACATCACTGTTGTGGGTAACAGATGTCCCGGCATAGCGTGTTTTGCACTTGGTTCGGGAAACAATACGGGATTTTTGACAATGGCAATGGACAAAGGAAAATTCGAAAGCAACCAAGCTGGAGGAAGAGTCTTGGATATTAGAGGTGATTCAACCATTGAATTAAATTCTGTTCTGTTCGCCAAAAATAATGGCAGAGCAATAAACATCGAAAGTGGAAAATCGACGAAGTTTTTTCTCGTCAACGGGAACTTCGTCAACAATAATGTAGTGGATGTTGAAGCACCGGGCGACGGAGGCGCAATTTTTGTCAGCGGATTCAAACAAAAGGCCCTCGTCTTTATATCGAGGTCAAACTTTACGTCAAACAAAGGTCAAAATGGCGGCGCATGCGCGATTCTCGACGTTCTCTCGCTGAGACTGAATATCGAACGCTGCACTTTTTCCAATAATGGCGCACAAGACTCTGGGGGTGCAGTGACTATTGGCACGAATTACCATTGGCAAACCAGTTGCGCAGTAAATATTCACAACTCGACATTCATTGGCAACGGAGTAAACGATCGCGGTGATTTCGAAGAAACTCCCTCCACTCGAGAATCCGGAGGGGGTGGTGCGTTAGCCTTGTACGTGTTTTACATGGGAAATTTTACCTTAATTAACAATACGTTTGTCAACAACAGAGCAAAACAGAGGCATGGTGGCGCTGTGCGAGCTAAAATAAAGACTATGCATGGAGCAACCTTAATTCAGCACTGTAAATTTCTACGAAACGAAGGAACAGGAGATGCGGGGACTTTTGAGCTCACCGTTAAAGATCCCTGGGAAGTTCAACCGCGAGTCACAATTCAAAACTCCACGTTTATGGCAAACAAAGGAAACGGTTTCACAAGGTACGATATTTTCTTGAATCATAGCTACCTACTGCTGTCATTTTGCAAGCTGCAAGGAAATTCAGCTGGTGGGATATATGTTGGCCTGCCCAACGTGGAATTTTGTGATGTTCGCGTCGAAAACTCTGTTTTCACCGACAACAAAAACTTTGCGTTTCGTGTTTCAAACAAAAATTGCAACGGGGCAAATTTGAATTTCACAAACACGTCAATTGCAAGGAACAACTGCAAGGTAAAAAGCAGCATTTTTCAGGTCGCTTTAAACTACATCAAGAATTCCTTATTACTTCAATCTAGTCAATTTGAGGAAAATTTTTGTTTGTCGGGCGTTGCACAAATTCTCGTGTCATCTCATGATCAAGCAAATTCCCGCTTTCATCCGCAAATGATAAAAGTTGAGCCAGGAGGAACCGCAGTAATTCTACGCCAGACCGTTTTTCGTGAAAATACTGGCGTGGCAAAAAGCACGCTGACAATAAAGGACGCGTCCGAGGTCAAAATCCAACAGTGCCGTTTCGTGAACAACTTTGGCGGAAATGATGGTTCTCATTTGCGAATTCAACTTCGCTGGAGCGTTATACATATCAACAAAACCGTTTTCCGGCAAACGGAAAAGTCAATGGTTTTTAACACACCAAAAGAGCAACCATATAATGGTTTTTTAACGGTGACCAGCTTTGGCGACTTACATATGCGGGACACTTCCTTTTTATCTGACCATTTCAGCCTTGAAGGAAAGACTTTAATCTTTGTCAAAGGTGCAAGCCAAGTCTACATGACAGATTCCGTGAAAATTCAAGGCCCCGTAGGGAGCAAGCTGTTTTTGCACAATTTCACCCATTTCGAAGACTTTAAAAGATTTCAACATTGGATCACGTCATTTTCCATGAGTTATTGGCCATGTCCAGTAGGAACTTACAGTATTAGAAGGGGAACAAGTAGGGGATTTGCCATCGGCGACCAAATAAAATGCCACGCCTGTCCCGCTGGTGCAGATTGTAAAACTACCCTCGCTGCAACGCCAAACTTTTGGGGTTATCCCGTTGGTGACCATGTACATTTCACGCTTTGTCCCCAAGGTTACTGCTGCTCAGATGTCAATCAAACGTGCAGGTACCACAATGAAACCTACTTGAATTCGGGTTGCCAAGGGAACCGAACTGGGACCCTCTGTGGAAGTTGCAAGAAAGGCTTCAGCGAAGATCTCTTTCACAACAGTTGTGTTGCAGTCAAATATTGTACGCAACACTGGTATCTCGTTTTGGCTTTCATTTGTGCAATGCTTTTCGCCCTGTATCTTACCCGCAAGCCTCCATTATTTCAACAATTGATGAAAAATTTGACGTGGTTCCTTCCAAACGAGAAGGGGAAGGTTGATAACAAGGAAGTCGACAGGTTAGAAAACAACGACGAAATGATTGGTCATTCTCCTGTTTCATCAAACGGATTCTTAAAAATCATTTTTTATTTTTATCAAGTCGCAGGACTGTTGACTGTTTCATCTTATGGAATGAGTGGATTGTTAAAAAAAAACATCGTGTTACCACTTGTTGGCCTACTGGACTTCAAACTATATGGAAATAATAACTGGAATATTTGCCCATTTCCTGGCATCACTCCCTTAACCAAGACGCTGTCGCAACTTGCCGTTGTCATGGTTACTTTTTTGTCAATATTGTTTATCTACTTATTTCACAGTGGTCTCAACAAGCTACTCAAGCGCAGTCCTGTGTTACCAGAGAGTGGTCCTTACCTTGCAGCGATCCTGGAAACTGTGTTGTTGGGGTACTCAGCAGGGCTTGGAACTGCAATAAGACTGTTGGACTGTAAACAAATTCAAGATCAGTTACGCTGGAACTACAACGCGGAGATAACTTGTTTTCAATGGTGGCAGAAAGTTTCCATAGCAGCGATTGTCCTGTACATGTTTCCGTTTATATTCACAGTGTATATTGGATCTATTCGGCTTTATCGACAGCAAATTTCAGCCAGGCGATTTCTACTGGCATGTGTTTTTCCTCTACCTTTCCTTCTCCTTGGGTTTGTTGTTCATTTACTCAAGGTAATGCGAAAATCGCAAGACGTCTCTTCGGCTGAACTCCAGGAAAGTAGATCAAAATTTTCCCGCCACAGTTTAGAGGCATTTGTTTTTGAAGTGCTTAGCGCCCCATTTTGCAAGCCCAATCTGGACCAACACTCACCATGCAAAATCTACTGGGAAAGTATTCTCATTGGTCGCCGATTTGTCTTAATTCTGATTGGCTGTTTCGTCGCACATGCTCTGTTACGCTCTGTTTTGCTAGCAGTTCTGTGTCTCATTTTCTTATTGCATCACATATCCCAAAATCCTTTTGGCAAATTTTCCGCCAATCTTGCTGAAACAGTTTCCTTAGCAACCTTGGTCGTCATAGCAATAATGAATGTTGGGGTCGCTTCGTATTATAGCGCAGGAACTGAACCTCGGGGAATTATGAAGCAATATATCCAGGTTTTCAGTTTAACCGAAGGAATTTTACTAAGCTTCATTCCATTTGTGTTTGTAGCCTTTGTGTTGCTGTCACTCGCTTCGCAACTTTTTCGCTTGGGTCTACTTCTCGTTCAAGAGGGTGGGAGATTTCTTAGAAAATCAAAGACTCGCAAACAAAAGCAGTCTGAAGACGAGGATCCATTGCTTTCTCCGGTGTACTAATAACCGAAACATCTTTTCCTTGTAATGAATATGCTTCAATTTCTGAAGTCCTTAACAGTGATTTCCGAAGTAAACGAACGACGTTCCCCGATAATGGTCGACAGCGACAAGACCAAGACAATTCATAACACGTCAATCGATGTTGTTAGATTTAACATGGAGCAGGAGCCCATCAATCTACGCGAACAACAGCCATAAATTCATGCTACAGCGTTTTCACAGATCCATTTATTTTCAGTTTGAATTTCCCGTGATATAGAACTCCCTGGGGAGCCCGATGACCAATCACAAGCAGGCTAACGTGACGTCATAGCGTCACCGAACCGGAACTGCCTTTGTTATTTTGCGGAAAAGGAAGTCTAAAAATAAGTCGGTCTGTAAAAATGCCGTGACGTAGACTTAGTATGGGAGTTGTTCGCTCCTAGTATGGGCTCCTGCATGGAGCAATAAGTTTCCAGTAAATATTGGGCAGATAAAGCCTATATTGGGCCAAAAGAACAATATTGCACGATGACGGAAATTTTCTAGTGATTAATATTTTGGCTTGCATCGATAACTCCTACATAATATGTTGAGAGGAGATTGAAATTCACGTTACACCATGGACCTCCCAGCTATGATATGCACCAAAGGACACGGAGGCCGTTTGTGTCATTCTTCCCAAGCTTCCGCATACACCGAGTATCGAGCCTTCGAAAGATCTGAGACCGAATATGGGGAATAACCGAATTTGAAACGACGAACACGTTCAGGTTGCCAGGGATGAAGTTACCATGGAAACTGCTAAGGATAATCAAAGTAGAAGAGCAACAGAGACAGACACTAAATCAGTAATTCTGAAATTGGCTTTTGAGATGATTTTGTTTTGATTAGTTCTATTTGTACAAAATTTCAATTAAATAATACAGAAATATTTACTTCATATTTGTACAGTAATGTGTACAAGAGTATTTTACACATATCGGCATAAATTAATGATCATTTAGACAGCATTGTAGAAACTGATCTGTTGCAAACTACAGCTACACGGGTGCAGCATACTCTGTGGACTCCTTAGTAGGCTTTTTACGAGCTAAAAGAGGAAAAAAATCAAACACATCAGCAAAAAGCCCCAGACTTCCAATTCTTATCCCACTTTACATTCCTCTTGCCACAATCCGTTTTGAAATCTCCTCTTTCCGCCCTTTAGAATTATAGAAATAAAGTTCAGAACGAATTATAAAAATTAAAGTCACGAAAAGTCACGAAAGTCGCTAGTCTCCTTCGCAGCCGCTCGGGCCGGAGTCACGGAACGCTCCCCGTCCCCACTCCGGCCCGAGCGGCTGCGAAGGAGACTAGAAAGTCGCGAGTGTGAAACCTGACCTTCAATATGTATAGGAAATCGTAATTTCGTGATTTATGGGCACGAGTGATGTTTTGAAAGTTCTCAAAATTGCACTCGCCCGCATTGAGAACTTTCAAAACATCATGAGTAACCATAAATCACGAAATGTGCGAGAAGGTTCATACGATTTTTTATTTATTATATTCTCAACAAAATTACTCAAACGCGCTACTTTGTTCGTGCTCGTATTCTTCCAGTTTTGGGTTTAGTTTTCTTTCAGTCGCCCATGTTTGCCAGACATTCAACCAGGTCTGTGTAGCTTTCAACGTGTTTTTTGTTTTTCGCATTTTCTTTAAGTTCAAGCTCAACGATGTTTTGGTTTGACAAAGCAAACCGACTGTCAGCCATTTTTTTTCACTTTGGTGTTCAAATTTGGCGCTTCCCCGGTGTTTCCATAGCAACTTCCGTATTGCACTCTATAACCTATTTATGCATTCGCCATTGGCCAATCAGAAACAAGATATTTTGTTGAGTATATAATAAAATCATTTCTTAATAACCTAAGTAAGGCCGCCCTATCTTTTTAGCCCTTCATGGTTATTTTGGGCAGCCTGTACTCTTTCCATATATATATATTTTAATCATGTAAATTAATTTAGGGTACAAATAAAGGGTGTTGTTGTTGTTGTCTTCGAAAAAAATCCGAAATTTTTTTTCTTTCGTAAGTTCTATTATCATGGTAAATGGTTTGAACTCAGGAGTTATATAATTAAGTAAAATCAGAAACCCATAAGGGTTGAAACGTGTAACGCGCGTTCACAGCTTCGGAATATCCAGTGCGAACTGA
>OX421454.1:1963316-1973316 GCA_949126865.1 Montipora capitata | reverse complement strand
ACAATATGCATGATTTCTTTCATAACTATGCGCTGTCCTAAGCCTTTCGCGATTATTCCTTCTCGTTAAGCTTGTAAAATATGGGCGAAATAAACTAAATATGGAATTAGTAACAAGATTTACCAAGAATGGTCTCATAATATGAAGTAAAATTATAAAGATGAACGACTATAAATCGGCAAAAACAGCAAAACAGGCCAACCGAGCAAAATCTGCTTCAGGAAGTCAAACGACACACAAGAAATTCGATCGGTGTGATAACACCTTGCTTATTTAATGAACGCAAAGATTTCAAGAAGTGCCGAACTCTGCTGACCTGTGTTACTTCGGCCTCGTGTCCCTGTAAGACCGCTGACAATGTCATTTCAGCGCCTCGATCTGAAAACCGCCTGATGTAAACCAGCTTGTCAGATGACGCATAGGCAAATTCATTCCTGCATAGCAATCAATAGATACATATTTGAGATTCGCTAAAACCGACGACAACATTAATCAACAAGCAGCCAACTCACCTTTCAGGACTGTAAGTCAAATCCATGATGATTCCGTCTGAGGCGAGTTCGTTACTTCCCAAGGTGCTTGGAGCACTGTTGCGGAAAGTATCGTGGAAGCTAGAAAGAGAACACAAAAAAGAATAACTCATCCAAGGCAATGCTCTCGTCCAGTACACGTTCCAAGGAAAGCAAAACACTAAACTATGGTTTCAACTAAGGTTGACAACAATTGGACTTCAAAATGTTCGGGCGAAAAAGTCAGGCAATTGTTGTCAAGCAGAAATTAATCTCAACCACCCACCCATCGCACATATAACACTGAGATCTGATAATTTCCCCAACGCGAACAGGAAAGGTATTTTCAAATGGTCACCAAGTCAGGAATTAGTAAAGGCCAGCAGGACTTCGAACAGACCGGAACCGTTGTTTTCCTTTGGTCAACGCATCTAATTTAAAGACGCGAGTGTTGATCTGGGCAGCGTTTGTACCGCGCGTTTGGTAGGTGCTCTATGTAACTAACCTCCCAAAAAATCTACCCGGTTATTCTGCAAGTACTCCGGTTTCCCCTCTCCGCAAAAGCCAACATTTCATTTGATTTGCGACAATTTGCTGATTCCAGTTTACTGTCCTTAACTACTGCTTCTGCGCTGGAACGAATAGACACAGACATAGAGTTTTTTCTTTTCTTTTCCTTTCCTTTTAAGGATCCCATTAAGGCTTATCTTTGTATTCTCAAAAAAAGTCTTTAGAAGACTTTAAAAGACTTTTTTAAAAGACTTTTTTGAGAATACAAAGATAAACAAGAAAAATGCTTACAACCTTCAAGTCTTACTTAGCTGCCTCTAGATCCCACAGAAATATTCTTCTATCCCAGCCAGCACTGAGCTGCAAAAAGAAAAACGCGGAGATTTAGAAATGCCGACCGCCAGGGGCAACGGCAACGAAAGAAACAAGAACGGACCTTTGTCACCCGGCGTCCATGCTGGTCAAAGACAACAGAGTTCGTACCCCGAGCCTCTACTTGATGTGTTTGGAAGCGAGTTCAGGGGATGCAAAACAAAAGTTTTCAGTCCCTCGGGACTCAAAACGGTCGCCATGTGAACGAGGCCCCTATCATTGATTGGACATCGATTAATTGTGCCGCAGGTGCGCATGCGGCAAGCGTTTTAGTACATTCCTTTTACCGCACTCCGAAAAAGGGACACTGTGAAATGATCAAGAAATCATGGTTTTCATGACAAGACAACGACAGCATACGACAACAGTGAATCGTTCATTCTCTATCTTTTCTTCAAATCCGTTCGAGAAAATCCAGTTATAGGATACGAGATGAGATAATCGTTGCATACTAAAGATAGCAATGATTTGTATTTTGAAGTGACGTGTTTCGTCGAAGTTCCGTTTTCGATGCAAAAAAGGCCTAACTACATTAAGAACGAAAGCACTCCACGACGGGAAAGCTCACTGAATCAATGCTGTTGCATACCAAGTAAGTGGTTTTGTAGCCCGCTTGTCTGCCCACAGCTGCGAGTCCTGTGACACAGCTACTGTGACCTGTAAAGACATGTCTACAGATAAATCCCGCCACTCGATTGGTCACTGAATCGTGTTCTTTAGACCCCTGCAAAACACAGTGAAAACAAATATTTTATGTTTTAACTGAACAAGAACTGTAAGTCATTACGTCCTTCCGAACTAACTTCGAAAGGAAAATAGCATGGATGATATAAACGAGAGAGTCTTTCATTCTTGTTCTTCACAATAGACCGTACATGTCCAATGAGATTGATAGCAATTTGTCTACACATCACAATGTGTCACAAGGTGTCTCCTTAAGCCCAAAAACTTCATGCATTACTAGTTTTGGTTTACAGGTTCCTGGGGCCCGTTTCTCGAAAGTCCCGAAAACGTTTCAGGCCCGAAAAGCCATATACGAAGCTGCCATCGGCTTGTTTTGATAAGATAGTCTTTTAACCATGTCTTCAAGATAACAAAAAGCAATTGATTTTGAAGTTTCATGCTTTAAAATGTCTGCGTTCTTAACATACAGAGCGAACTGTGACACCCGAAACGTTTCGGGACTGTCGAGAAACGGGCGTTAAGATCATATCCTGGTTCGAGGGTCAAGTAACGTGAATCTTTTCAAGAACCTATTTTGAACAAGCCTCCCATAGACCCCACGCATAAAAGGCAGGCAAAAAAAATTTAATCCTTTTTTCTTATAATAATTGCTATGTCTAAGTTTAAAGCCTGAGTACAAGCTCTAGTCATCTGCCTCTACTAACTATGGTCATGTCAAATAACAAAGCCAACAACTTGTAAGCCACAGAAATTGTTACTGTGCAAAACGCTATCGAAAAATGACTTTGTACCTCATTGTCGTTGGTGACTTTCTTAAAAGCCTTGTCCCCGAGCAGGATTGCATATTTGTAAATAAGGCTTTCATCAGCGGGCTTCATATTTTCCAGCACTTTCACTGCATTTTCATCAAAACCCCACACATCTAAAAAACACAGAAGGTAATGGATGAAAACAGAAAAGACCTTCCTGTCTGTCTTCCAGTCTAACAGTAATTTGATGAAGTTGAATTGTTACCGAAACCAATAGGTCATTTCCTCCTGTTCAAAGTAAGTTTAAGTGCGAAGTTTTCCTCATGAAAATTAGTTTTTATTCCCTGCTAGCAGAAGTCTCTTTCATTTGTGATCGCTGGACTGACGAGTACTGGAAAAAAGACCTCTGCCATGGGTCGAAACTCACTATGTTGAGGACGCGCGGCGGTTACTTAATAATAACTGTTTGCTACAGTTTCTTATGATTAATAATAATAATAATAATAATAATAATAATAATAATAATAATAATAATAATAATAATAATAATAATCAAAATTTATATAGCGCCATTTCTACTAATTAACCAATAGCGCTTAACAAGGTTGCTAAAATATGTAGAAATTACATCATAGTTTAAATAGAACGGCTAAATAAAAAGGTCTTAACTCTTCTCTTAAAAGAACTTAAGCATGTTGTAGTTCTTATTTCGTCAGGTAAATGTGTTCCAGAGTAAGGGAAAAATGACTGAAAAAGAGCGCTTTCCATAAGACATAGGGTCTACTAACAAATTCTTGTTGGCGGAACGGAGTGTTCTCCTAGGCGTATATTTAATTAAAGAGTATGATAGATATTTAGGTCCAATTTCGTGATACGCTCTGAAGTCAAGATCAAAATATTTAGACTCAATCCTTGACTTGACAGGCAACCAATGTAGTTCTTTCAAAATCGGGGAAATGTGGTCGTCTTTGAGTACGTGAGTAGACGGACAGCAGCATTTTGAACATATTGGAGCTTTTGCAACAGAAACTGAGGGACGCCAGATAAGAGAGAGTTAGAGTAATCGATACGAGAAATTACAAAGGCATGTATAAGGATTTCACTGTACTTGTGCGATAGAAAGCGTCTAATAGTGGCCAAGTTGCGCAGATGATAAAAAGCTGTTTTGCAAAGGGAGTTCACTTGCTTGTTCATTGACGGGGTGTTATCAAAATAAACGCCAATGTTTTTAGCCAAATGATCAGTAGCTACAATTAATTCACTGCCTGCGTAAATGGAGCTTAGCTGCGGAGGAGGACAATGACGGGCGTACAGCACCAAGAACTCAGTTTTATCGCTTATTTACTTATTATCACGTGATAATCCGTGTTTTGTGGGCTCACTTAACAACAGCAGACTTATTGTAAAGGAATGCGCAGGACACTGCGGGCTCAAGTCACAGTCAGCTAACCTATAATGGACGGCGGTTGAATCAAAGTGAGTTTCCATTCATGGCAGAGGCCTCTTTTCCCGTACTCGTCAGCCCAGCGAACGCAAAAGAAAAGAGAACGCTGCTAGCAGGGAACATTACTATGTAAAGTAGAACTAATTTTACCATCACAAAAACTTCGCACTTAGACTCGCTTTGGAGAGGAGGCAGACATGAACTCGGAAATGGCCTATCAAACTTTAGTGCGATGAAATTAATCCGTGATCAAAACTTTTGAAGCTGAGTAATCAACGACACTCACAGGAGCTAAAGGTAATTGTATAAAGTCACTTTCTTTCACGTCGGTAGTTCCTTCAGCTACGAGGTTGGTATTAATGGAAGCCAACAGTGCACCCTTTAACCCCTCCCTCTGTCAGTGCTCCACAGCTACACGGATCAGAGGAAAGTCGAAACAGACGTTGAAGTCGCTGACAATCGAACTTACGACCTTTGGCTGTCAAAGACGCCCACCAGTCATTGGAGCTACACTTGCTCCTACCAACTATCGACAACTGAAATCAATGTTTTTCCTAGAGACTAGTCCAAAGACTTAAACGCTCAACCTGGCCAACTCACAACGCCGCTCTTTTACTTGCTCTTTTGCCATTTCTGAAACTTGTGATTGAATGCCGACCGGTTGAGCTATTACCGTGCGGGACTCGTTGCAGGATTGAGCCCGCGACCGGCATGTACTAAAACCAGGAACACCGGAACACCGGAACACCGGAACACCGGAACACCCTGGAACATCGGAATACCCTGGAAGTAACCCAAAACCCTCAATTTGGCTAAGCCTTAGATTGGTTTTTAGGCCTAGGGTTAGCCGAATTGAGGGTTTTGGGTTACTTCCAGGGTGTTCCGGAGTGTTCCGGTGTTCCTGGTTTTAGTAGATGCCCCCACGACCCGACCACCACTCTAAGTCATTAAAGGGAACCTCAACTAAAACAAGAAAATAACTTTAAACCACAGAACATAATGTTTACAATCACAATTGTTCGAACTTTTTCCAATGAAAGCATTTGTATCCGAATTAAATGAACTTCAAAAACGCTTGTTTTGGTTTTCAAATTTCTCAGGCGCCGCCATCATAAATAACTTTGGCGTGTCACAATTGCCCCATTGTTTCAAAACAAAAGCTAGAGAGACCAGAGAGTCTAACGACTTGCAGATGTAATTACAAAGGCAGCAGTTTCTCCTCAGTTATTTTAAGACCCTGTGCGTTGGTTTGGCCGGAGTTTTTTATCCCCCCACCTCCAGCATAGTAGTCCGATGCTCATCGCCGGTTGAATCAGACCGAGTTTGCTGTGTTGTGGTTTAGCTTGTAACTCTCTCCGGGAAAATACCGCTTAGGGAGATATCTCAAAAAGACTTCTGGCCACGCATTAACAGTCAAAAGTAAAGGGGTCTTCACCGAGCACTAAAACCGAACAGGAACAGAGTTAAGTCTTCTGATATATTCTGCAATTTATTAACGTAAAGAAAAACTCATATGAGCCGGGATTGGACGGTAAAGGAAGAATCCTTTACTCATTCTACAAAACTAAGTCGAAAGAGAATTTTGAAAAGACTTACAAATGTTGTTGTCTTCTGAGGCCACTATCAACAAATCGAGATCCTCCACAAATATGGACCTCAGCAGCGAAATATTACTAGTATGTTCCAAAGCTGAAGGTATCTAAAAATCACAGAGACAAAAAAACATATGGGTTGTATGCCATATACAATCAGAAACCGGTTGGTCCGCGGTTTGTTCGAATGGTAAGCAAAAACTCCCAAATGGGAATTCCTTTAACATCGGCCAGATCCACTTGAAAATTTTTCTCAAATTTACAGACAGGACCTCGGATAGAAACATTCCCTTTTAAAGGAACTGGAGCACTAATTGGGGACACTGTAAACTGAAATTAGCAATTAACACAAATCAAGTCAAATGTTGGTTTTTGAGGAGAGGGGAAACCGGAGTACCCGGAGAAAAGCCTCTCGGTGCAGAGTAGAGAACCAACAAACTCAACCCACATATGACGCCGAGTCTGGGAATCGAACCCGGGCCACATTGGTGGGAGATGAGTGCTCTCACCACTGCGCCATCCCTGAACCCCTTTTAGCAATTATGGTAAATTCTGAAATACTTTTTTGGCTTTTCCAAAACTTTCTTGAAATTTTTTGGTCGGCTACACTAAAATGGAGTTATATTTACATTAATTTTCGGGGAATTTTTGGTGCTTGGAATTTGTTGGGAAATTTTGATTGGCATTACCCTTGAATAATGGTCAGAGAATTTTAGAATTATTGCGTTTCCAAACTGTAAAACCTCGCACAATGAACTAAAAAAGAGATTGAAACCTAGAGGATTCGTCAGGTAGAAAGAATTGGCAATCTTTTGCTTTAGTTTCAGGCAAAAAAAAACTGTTAGCTTTGAGAGAACTGCGCTCCTTTACTCCAGTTCAAAACTGACACAAGGCAACAGGCATCAGAGAGCTGGATAGGCGAAATTACTGGCCATCTTTGTTATGTTGTTGTCACAGAGTGTCTCTAGCCGGAAAGGTGCTGCAGCCTGGAAACGTGCTGCGACACCGGCAAAAAACTAAGCTCTTTTTTGTCACATGGAAAGCTTTCATTGTTGATACTAAGCCAAGAGAAGTCAATCATACCTGATTAATAGCATTAAGGAATGATGGCTTGGATTTACCCAGGCCTCCTCCTCTTTTTGGACCTCGCCAGTCATACCGTGAGGCAATCTGAGCAGCTAGGCGAGCCTTGGCCTCGCTTTGTAAAAGTATCTCTTTGCTGCAAGTAAGTATTAAGCGCAAAAAATACATCAATAAACAATAATGATAACGATAACGATGAACATGACCATGACAATAAAACATACAAAGGAATGAGAGCCATGCAAATATTTAAAGAGGAGAGACTTCCTTTTTTAAGTTGTGAATAGAGAAACGACGCGCTCACTAAAACCGCCTTTATTGAGTGGGCTCCCTCTTTAAACATTTACTATGATTGTGATTATGATGATGATGATGATTATTATTATTGTTATTATCATTATTATTATAGGTTCTCACTCACGTGATCAACAGCCATGTTTATTCAACGGAAACAAAGGAAACTATTTGCATAATAACAGAGTTCAATTCCCGGAGGATTGGGTCGTGACACCAACATGGCGGACGTGACGTCATGTGATAACCAAGAATAAATATGTTTTGATTTTCTTTATCGATAATGACGTAGGCATGTAAGAAAAAAACTCCGACCGCTCCTGACAGAAGTCCAACCCATTACCTTTCGATTACTCCTTTGGGTGCTCTACAATTGAACTACAAGAGAGTCGGAAAGGATAGGTCATGAAACTTGGCTCGGCTGGCATACGTTCTGCACTTGTGTCCTTATCACAACAATCATAAATGAGTCATTTCTGACCAAAGAGGAGCAAAGTCTTAGGAAAACGAGTTTTCGCCCTTAGACTTGCTTCAAAAAGGATCCCTGAAGTAAACCCAAAAATGGCCGATTGGAGCAGCCTCTCTTTTCCAAAGCCAACTGATGAAGGAGCAGAGCAATGAGAGAAACGTCAAAGTTTGTCAAGAAGAAAGTGGGGGGGGGGGGGGGGGAAAGAGAGTGGGAAGCCAATCACTCATCGTTTTTCCGGTATTCGCACGTCGGGCTTGAGAAAAAAATATAACTTATCTAAAATTAAGTCAAAAACACTTCAATTAACTTGATTTTAAATAATGTAAAGCAACGCTTAAGTCAGCAATACACCATGAATGTGAGTTTGAGTTTGAGTTTGAGTTTGAGTATGAATGAGGCTCCAGGACTTGGCTAAGTAGCCTGACTTCTGACTGTTATACACAATTGTGGTCTAATTCACACAGAAGCTCTTCAAACTGATCCTGCCAAGCCGATCACATGAGTGCAGGTAGTGCAGTGAAATGAATGAGAGACTAACCCTTTCAAAGGAGTGCATCTTGCTCGACATTTATTTCATATCTCGCGGGTAATGCTCAATTTTACTGACCTGTACATGAAATTATTTGACTGCAATCTTTCCCATTTTGACACATGTCCGTTGCTTCCACCACTGAAGATCAACAAAGGAACTTTTTTTGCTGCAAGCAACAAATCAACATATTCAATGCTACTACCTGTGTCAATAGGTTCTGTGTGTTGCAACTCATTTTACCATATTTTAAGTCCATTTGTATTATTTTGAACTACTTCGGCTTTGCATCAGTTGCTTCACCACCAGTTTAATGACCGCTAAAAATCTCTCGCCAAATTCTCCGCCAGTCAGAGGCAATAGCAAGACGACGCGTGCCCTGCAAAATAACAATCCGCATTCTGCAGATCGCCGGCATTTTCAAGCGTTTCGCACGGCTCGCATGCATTTTCCTTCACTTATAGCGCCGGCTGCATTTTGACTCATTTGAATGCGTGCGTCTACTCTTAGTAGCAAAGGTAATTCCACTCAATTTTTGAAATAAATTTTTATATTTGAAGTGTGGATTATAGACGAAATGGTGAAGCCACCTCGCACTTATCTGGAAATTAAACAATAGGGCCGTTTATACGAGAGAAAATAAGCCGCGGCTTACATAAGACGCGAACACCCCGTATAAATGGTACACAATCTACATTCACGGCTTTCTCAAGCCGCGGCTTATCCTGGCCCGGGAGTTTATAATCGTATAAATAGTTCTTTTCGCGTATTATGTACGCCGCGGCCAGAGTAAGCCGCGGCTTATTTTTTCTCGTATAAACGGCCCTAATGTCTCTTAGTGCACTGCATCGCAGAGGTCATGGGTTCGCATCTTGTTGAAACCACCTGAATTTTTTTGGTATCTAAAAGAGACAATTACTTAAAATTCTCCAGAGAAACGCGAGGATCACTTTATGCTTTCGTTTTTGTTTTGCTCTTGACAAAGAAAATCAAAGAGTGCTGATGCTATGTACGCATGTGGTGTTAAGCTTGACGTGCGTAATGCGCGTAACGAGATTTCCTACGCACGAAATCTTCCAAACTGTAAACTAAGCTGTGCCGTGACACCGGCATCTTGCTCGTATGCAGTCGATTCCAAGGCAATCCAGAGGATTTTCCCAACCAGCACTCGTGCTACAAAAATGGTAGTCAGCACTTACTTACGAAAAAAGCGAGTCTTCTCTACACCTAATGTCCTTAGTCTGTCTGTTTGATGCGGTCCTAGCTGAGTGCCCTTCCCACCAATAGAAAAAATGGAAGGAGGGAGCCCTCCCCTCGTTTTCCCATTATCTCAAACAGACACAAAATGCAGCAATTTACTTCCTTCCTTTTCTTTGCTATAAACAATGATAGGCTTGTAATTTTCTCTATTAACTCAAAAATTTGACTGTTAGTTGGCCATTCACATGTTAGGCAAGAAAGACGACAACAAACAAAGATCTTCATCGATAAATATAATTTATTCATTTATTATTCTATATATACACACTTTGCCTTTATTCCAAGTTCTTCCACAGTTTAAAAATAAAACAAAATTTCCGGGAATGAAAGCGCCATGAACGGCGTGGATGTTTGGACAAGGGAGAAGACAATAGAAGAGAGCTGGGCACGCATGCGTGCGCCACACTTGCTCCTTCTTCACACTCTCTTGTCCCACATTCAACCAGCCTTCGCAAAGAAGAAGGCTGAAATTCGAAGAGTACAATCAACTTACAACGATTCGAAG
>OX421454.1:1955816-1958316 GCA_949126865.1 Montipora capitata | reverse complement strand
ACTTCAGAGTAAACTATTCGCAGAGTATCGGCTGTCGTGAAAGTTAAATATGTTACTTTTATGAAGTGTTCTGGGATTTTCCTACCTCTTTAAATCGGAAATTTATGGTGTTCGAGTAAAGTCAATTGACAGGTTAGGCTACCTCCTATTATTCCTGGTAGCTTAAGATTACACCGCTCTTAAATTGCCAAAATAATGGAGCATCATTGTGATTTTTTCTATGTCACTGATGGGTTCAAAGGTAACTCCAAGGAACTTGATTGAGGTATCCTGTTTAATCACAACCATTACACTTTTCTCAAATTTGATTGGTGCATTAACTGCCTTATTTTTCACTCATCATTGTGTAGTTTTGAAATCGGACAGTTGGCTGTAATCGGATACCAGAAATCGGACAGTTAGATCAGCCAATCATATTAAGCTTAATCCGCCAATCACAGAATTTATCACAATAACCATAGCAACAACCACTTACCATACCAAACTGGGGTTTTCCAAAATGGAAAATAACATTAGACAGTGAAAAAGGAGTGAATTAATTATGTTTTCTCAGAAATTGTAACTGTTGTGATTAATTGGTAACTGGACTTCGTGTCGTCCAATTCGGTCTGTAGTCATGCGAGTGATTAAAGGGGCTAGGTCACGCAATTTTAGGCAATTTCAGCACTGATCGAATGGTGAAAAATATCAAAATAATTGTTCAAAACTATAGAAGATCTCTAACAAAACACAGGGAAGCCAAGAAGGGACATGGATGGACAAAACTGGAGAGGATTGAAATGGATTGAATTTGGGTAAATTTGAAAAACGTCGGCCCACCTTTTTTCAAAATTACATCAGTCTATATTAAAATGTCATTTACAAAGCTGGAAAATCATTTTCAGTTGTTATGTGGCCGTGATTTTGAAAATGAAAGACTCTTGCTCTGCCAATTTGACGTTTAGAGCTCATAATTAACAAAATTAAACAAAATTGCCTAAAATAGCGTGACCTAGCCCCTTTAAACAAATCAGACTCCCGCTACGTGGTCGTCTGATTTTGTTAATCACTCGTATGACTACAGACCAAATTGGACTCCACACAGTCCTATTTCCATTATTAATGGCAGCAACATAGATTGAAAGATAGCTTTTTATTTTATCCTACTTGAATGAAATAACATAAAACTAATAAACGTCCCGAGACAGATCCTTGATGGAGGCCATACGTAAAGGATTATAGATATAGGTAATGAGTAAAAACCATTAAAGCAGACAAATTGCTTGCGGAGAGAAGGATACGATTACTCTATTATAGTTTAGTTAACAAAATAGAGTGGTTACAGGTAGCTGTGTCTTAAGAGCTGGACAGTGAAACCTGCACCAATCATTGAAAAACTGAGGTTGTACTTAAACTATACTAGCTACCACTGTGTGTATGGTTACATACAGGCCTATACCAATTGCTTGCGAAACCATCCTAAAGAATAGTCGAGGAAAACACATATCTCTGGGAAGACCTCCCATGTATCTCACATAAAACTTACTGTATGTTAGTGATTCCATAGCACACTTGTTCTTTAATGTTGTCAAGCAGCCAGATGAATTATATTTCCAAAATATTAAATGGCGCCTGCTGTTGGTACCTGGAGAGTCAGTTAAATGACAAAGAGAAATAAGGCTTGAAAAAAGAGAAAATAGTGTTTTTTAATATGTTACCCTTGCATTTTCTTGCATACAAAATCGGTGAATTTTCTCCAAAATCAAGCTATAGACCTTATTCATAAATGGCGGTCACATTTATAATTCTTTTGTCCACATGCAAATTAGCCTACCAAACCTCATTTTAGAGCAAGAATTCTTTTCAATTCACTGTATGGTATCGAGGCTTGGTAGGTTAATTTGCACTTCGACAAAAGAATTATAAATGGGCCGCCATTTATGAATACGGTCTATTTGCATCTACAAATACATGAAATGATGGAAAGGTGTAAGGTGCCTGTGAGAAAGGAAAGAATACAAGTTGCTTGGCAATGGGGCGAATGGAAAGTCCTAAGCAGAGCTCGGTCGTGTATCTAGGTCCTGATTAGACAATGTGTCCCACTGGTCTGCTTTACAAAATCATGCGCCTCGGGTTTTCCAAATACATGACATGATGGTAAGGTGTAATGTGCTCGTGAGAAGGATGGAATACACATTGCCTGGCAATGAGCAAAAGGGCAACCGAAAATCAGGTTGTAGGTTTGAATTCAGCCTAAGACTCTGATTTTCAGTTGTCCCTTTGCCCGTTGACAAGTAGAACTTGTATTTTATTTCTATCTGTGATAAGTGTGATTTTCACAAAGTTTACAGTACTCTAGTCCTGAGGAATACATCAAGCTGTATTAAAGATAATACATCAACTAATAAAAACCAAGACAGAGAGAATATCTATTTATTTTTTTTCTCCAGCTTCTCAGTGGTCTGTATTTTCCCATCCGGACCCCGAGTAAGGACCCCTTTAAAATTTCCAACTTTAGCAA
>OX421454.1:1935816-1948316 GCA_949126865.1 Montipora capitata | reverse complement strand
AAACTTGGAATCAAGTACATTAATCATGTTATTTCAAGTAAGTACTGACCATGTATTGTTATCAGAGTCCCGAGCAAGACACATACAAATTATGCCAGCATCGTGAGCTTTATTTACCCTGAAATTCAAGACAGAGGAAGATCAAAAAATAATTATGACACTTCACCCTTTAGTCCGAAAGGGGTCTCCCATTGACAAGTACATGTGCAAACTTCAACCTGTTAGCCAACCGATTTATTTTATTGGCTGGTGACAATGTTTGGCTATTACAGTACCAGTTGTATTAGTTTAAATTCATTGTCTCATTATTAATATGTTCTTGACCATAATGTAAAACAACGAAACCTTAAAAGAAATAAATTGATTGTAAACAATCACAAGAATATCAATGATAATAATATTATTAGGCAGAATGAAACATTAGTTGACAACGAAATGAAAAAAATAGAGTGCATATGTCAGGCTTACTTTGTTACAAGTGACAAAGTCTTGTTCCCTTTGTATGAAAATGTTGAGTCATATACAATAAACTTTTGATCATATCTGGAAGAAAAAGTTAATGTAAATTCATTTTTGAAAAATTTGAATTACATGTAGTTTAAAGGTGCTGTGCCACAAAGTGGGGTACCGTCGTTTTCATCTAAGCGTGGACACATGACGGGAAAACATGTTCTTTGAAGTTTGAGTTTGGCAGCCGTTAAGTGTAAACAGTTGAAACTTTTGCACGCAATAGTTCAAAAGTATTTGAAGCATACTTTATCAGCTTAGGGTCAATTTTCAAGAAAAAGTCTTCGATGTAGAGCCTTGCCGTCATTCTAGGAAAGCTTGCATGAACATCTCTCAAACTTCGAGTGATTGAACACAAGACTTGTCAGGTTTGCAGCCACTTAGAGCATGTTTTCCCGTCACGTGTCCACGAATGAAAACGATAGTAAATCTGGCCACCCCCGTTTACGGGGATAAACCTGGATCAAAATAGGATTGATTGATTGATTGATTGATTGATTAATTCAGTGACTTAGGAACATCAGGCAACCACATACAACATATACCTCTTACTAACTGAGTTCGAGGGCCATACTGTAAATCACAGCCCACATTTTTCCTACAAAAAAGGGCGAAGAGTATGCGGGCCATAAATCTAAGGGGAAAAACAAGGGTCCGTAATTTACAGTATGGACCAAGAAAACAAGGTTAGTAAGATAGGGTGTTTGTTTTTTCTTTGCATAATTTGCAATTTAATCCTCACGCTAATGGTTAACCATACTAAATCAGTAATAAATTAAATACAGTCGAATCCCGGTAACTCAAACCCTCGCAAACTGGAACCAGTACTCCTGCTATTAGTCAAAGCAATTTTCGTTTCCCTTCAGGTCATTTTCTATGTATTTTTACTCTCAATAACCCATGCGATCGAAACCACATCTGTCAATACCTGACACATCAAATAACAGTGTGTTGCAGTCCAAAACATTTTAATTTATTTTGAAGCAGCTGTGTAATCTCTGGCCTTTTTGCATTACACAAAAACGTGCCAGTCCAGTGGGTTGAGGGTACTACTACAGTGTCTGTATCTTTAGTTAATAAAGATTTGCTGCTTGATTTATGTACATGTAACTCCCGATAAATAGAACACTTTTCAATTTCTCTTGAAGGTTCAAGTTATCAGGAGTCAACTGTAAATACTTCATCTTACCCTCCACTGTAAACTCTTGATTCATGACAAACAACGCACTTGACAATATCTGTGTGCTCTTTAGAAACAAAGGCTGAAAAAAGGAGTGTATTGGAATTATTATTTACTTTGTAATCTTACATGTAGAAGGAAATGAAAAAGACTGTGTCTTTGCATGGTAGTAATCATTAAAACCTACCTTTAATGTCGATAACATGCCCAATTTCTCTGCCTAACAAAAAACGTACAGGGTCAAACATCTTTGGTGCAAATAAGGAACAAGTAATACCAGATAATGATAACAAGCAAATTTCCCTTTAAGAATCAGTGCAGAGCCTTGTGCAATGCAACAATAATAGATTTCTTAAAAGGGAACCTCCACACCAACAAAAATAACTAAATCACTTTAAATAACAGGAAATACATGTAACCTCTGCAAACAAATTTGTATTAAAATGTTCAAAGAAAATATTTCTGTCCAGAAATACTACATACACTGTAAGTTTCCAAAATAGCATGCTTTTGTTTTTAAACTTGACAAGTGCCACCATATTGAATAAAGGTGAAGTGTTACAGCTCCCCTATTGTTATACAAAAGGTTATAACTGTAACACGTCACATTTATTATTCCAGATGGCCACACCCAGGAAGTTTGAAAGTGAATATCAGTGATTCTAAAATTCAATTTTCCTGATACAAACGTTTTTTAGGAAAAAAAATCAAATAAATTTGTTTGCAAAGATTATTTCCTTCAGTTTAGACTTATTCTGTAGTAAGAGTGAAGGTAATCCCTTTAAAGGTCTACGTTCCAGCCATACTTCGTATTTTACTCTGTCTATTAATAAAAATTTACGCCAGACGATTTTACTCGTCAATGGGGAACCCCCGGAGTCAATTAGGTTAATAATTATTGAGTGTCAAAAGTTGTTACATGATTACTTTGCTTAGTGATTGAAGTTTGACTGGCCACTTTTTCAACCAAATTATTACCGTAGATGTAATACTCGCACATACAAACACAAATTTTCCCACTCCAGCTTCGTGCAATTTGCTTGCAATCACTTGATTGGTACATTAGGCCTTTTGTGTTAGAGTTGTTTCAGATCCGTATTGCAGCTCTCAATTTAAACTCTTGTTTTCAAGCTCTGATAATGGTAAATTAAGTATTTTCATTGTGGTTTTGGTGAGGGATGTTCGTTACTGTACAACAGCCTGGTAATGGAAAACATTATTTTGACTTAAATTATGCCCAGGAGACAAAAGGTCCTGGAGCAGTTAAATTATTGATTTTAGTAAATTCTTAATTAAGATTATTTTCTTACTTGGATCTCTCATGTTAAACACTTGTACTGTACACCCTACTGCTGCAACTATTTGATTTCTTCTGACATTCCAAGACATGCAATACACAGGAGAACCAATCTAAAATATAACAAAAGACCACAGTTACTGGCACAATAATTTGTAGGCTTAATACTTTTTGGCAATTGTTCCAGTTCTTGTTAATTCCAGATTCGTTAGGTTGGTAATTTTATTGATTTGCGAATCCACACGAAAAAACAACCTCTTTGATATGAATAATGATATACTATTGTGCATACTGAGAACAAATACTGTAAGCTGGCTTTATACAGTATATTCTGTGATCACATCCACGCAGTTTCAAATCCCATGTAATGTGACTTCAGCTGTTCCTTGAAAATAATAATAGGTCAGTAATGTAAACTTCAGTGCTGTTCTGAACTGTGTTGGCTACAGGACCTGTGAGTATAATAGGTAAACACATTACTTACTGGAATTTTATCATGAACAGCTCCACCAGATCCCCAGGCAATAATAGTGCCATCATTAGCAGCTGAAAAGAGAAGCTTGGCATCTCCCCTGTCATTAAAAGACCACAATAACATAATTTAAATCAATAATTATTTTATTAGAATAAGTATTAGGATCATCTCTTTTGTTGGTCATAATGGTCAATAAAGGTGGGAATTTCAATTGAGTGTTGAAAGTAATTAGCAAATTGCTTTGGTTTTGCATTACTTGACTTAGTGATTGGTTCAAAGTTGTCACACCACTTTTTCAACCAATCACAAGTGAAACGAAAACCAATTGTGGCTCACACATGCATTTTCCAGTGCTTTGTGTCAGCTACGTGTAATTACTTAAGAGTTTTGATTCGAGTTTTGATTGTCTGGACTGTCCTTTTTGATTGGCCAAAATAATTACTTTGGTCAAAAACTTTGGGTGAAAGTCAATCAAACCTCATCCCTCCAAAATCATCCCTCCACGACAATAGTCCTGTTCTGACTTGGCGACAGTCGAATTCATTTGATTGTCCACGAAAATGTAACGTTCTGAAAAATGTCATGGAGGGGCATGTGTGTGACTGGTAGCATCTGTAATCGTTTTATTCATTGTATTTAACTCTTAAGACAAGGGGAGTTACATGACAATGTAAACAAGTTAAACCAATTATATTATTATTTTAGAGCGAGTTTCAATCAATTGTCGTAAAACCAAAACCAAAGTAATTACTTTGTCCAATCAAAAAGGACGGAGACAATCCAGTCAACCAATCAAAACTCAACGTAATTTCACGTAGCCGACACAAAGCGTGGGAAAATGTGCACGCGCGAGCCATGATTGGTTTGGTTTCACTTCTGATTGGTTGAAAAAGTGGCTAGAGAACCTTGAACCAATCACTGAGTGAAGTAATCATAAACCAAAGCAATTCGCTAATTACTTTCGACACTCAATTATTGAAAACCGCTCTATTGCAAGCCTAATTCAATACCAGCCAGGATATCTTAAGGGATAATAACTACTATTATCGTATTATTAACCCAGTACTTGATAACCCAACAAACTGTCAGCCTGTTGCAGACATTGAATATTCTTTCACTAACCAAAACAGAAAGCTTGTGACCCATCCATCATGTTCTCGAGCTGTACGAAGTAGCTTTCCTGGCTCACCCGTTGAATAATCCCACACTTTTATAATTCCATCTGTTGAGATTGTCAAAAAATGTAACAAGTAAAGATGACTACATGTGACATCACTACATGTATAAGGATGGAAGGCTTTACATCGCTCATGGATACCCGAAAGGACCTAATGAAAGCAACTGCTATCGGATTAGAGGGACTGACTACAATACAATGGGTTTCAATTTCACCCAAAAAAATAAAGATCATGCAAGCATAAGCCTGAGACCACAATGATAATCCCTTTTCTGTACTACAATTCTCAATTGAGTATGACACTAGGGAAGTTTGCTGACAAAGTTTCAGGGTCAAAGTTACCATGTTGTCAAGGGCAACTTCCTTCGTTTCCAAGAGTAACTTTCAGGGCCTTGACGTCACGAGCAATGAGCCCGCCAAAATCTACAAATGGTAACGGCTAAATTCAAACTGGCGACCATCACCGGTTAAATGACGTCAAACCCCGAAAAGTTATCCTTGGAAACGAAGCAAGTTGCCCTTGACAACATCGTAACTTTAACACTGAAATTTTGTCACCAAACTTCCCTAGTGTCATACTCGACTGAGAATCGTAGTAAGTCTGACTGGAAGGCACGATCTTTTAATAAAAGTGTATAATAATAATAATAATAATAATAATAATAATTATTATTATTATTATTATTATTATTATTATTATTATTATTATTATTATTATGGTTTTCTAGATATGGCATAATTATAATGGTCTCAACACCACACAAACCAAAATAATCTGAGATAGACTGGACTCAAGAGAAATCAGAAACAGTAGATGTTTGATTAGTAATTAAGCAATAGAGTTTTATATTATGTATCAGAGAAAATAATTTATGCCTGTACCTCCAACCATGCAAATCTACCGCAAATAAGTCAGTGATGGCTTTACATCAAGATGCAAAGAAGACATTTAAATACTAGTCAAAAGCATATTGCCATCCAGCTCAAACTGTTAATTTGTTTGAAGAGATTCCCTTGACTCCCAGTACACATATTTAACAGCCTTAGTGAGTAAAAAGATTGGAAAAATTGAGGCTTTGAAATATGTTATATGAACCACTAAATTTTGTCACATTCTCTAATATATTTTAAAATTATACTTTTATTTGTTTCTTCAATTTTGAATCTCTAAGGCCCCATCCACATAATTATATACGGATATTTTTTTTATTTAATCCGATGAGTTACAAACTCAGATCCAGTCTTTGCCAGGTAAATATTCAACATGGTTGCTGAATGAAATGTTGTCGCTTCTCTTGTTGCCAACTTGCACACCTGATGGTGCATGCTTTATTGACAATAGTCACAGAGCTGTCCTGGATACTTAGAACAAATCCAGGAATGTCTGGACGGGCAAATTCCATTTGAAATGTTACGTGTGGACGTAAAAATTCTTGAATCCGCAAAGAAAAAGTTGTGGATTCAAAAATATCTGGATACTTGTGAAAGGGGGCCTTATAGGATTTTACAAGTTTGTTCACTATTTGCAATTTAGAAAAAACCTTGTTCCATCAAGTTTAATAGTTATAAAATTTTCTGCTGTTCACAATTTAATATTACCGCCCCTGGCATTGGTTTTACAAACGGCGAGTCTCATCTGCAGGTCACAGGTTGCAGGTCATTGTTTCACCAATACAGAAAGTATCTTAAAAGCTAACCTTAGGCCTAAAAACTTTTGTTTAGGCTTAATTAGGCCTAAGGTTAGCTTTTAAGATTGTTTAGGATACTTTCTGTATTGGTGAAACAATGACCTGCAACCTGTGACCTGCGACCTGCAGATTAGACCCGCCGTTTTACAAACACAGACTGTACCTGCTAAAATGAAAATAAATTACAGTGTAATAGTCTAACAGTAAATTGTTTCGGAATAATTATTGATGTCTTAACATATAAAATTACAATAAGTCAACGGGATCATGCGCGGATATAAAATCTTTTGCCTACATTTTCGGTGCAAACATTACAAAAAACCTGTGTTTGTCAACAATAACAACAGCTTTGATTGACTGACAAATTGCAATTAGAAACGTCATTAAGGCATGAATTGAAGCCGACTGTTTTTGGAATCTACAGTACCTTCAAATCCCACGAGAACTTCATGTTTCATTGGGTTGTAAGTGAGCGCAGTTATCGCTTTATTGTGAGAGTCTTTGATAACCGCAAGCCTTTCCATCGCCATTTTAAGCGGCGACTCAGACGTCTGTCATTAAAAGATCTATTGAGGAGTTTTTGTACATTTTCGTCGCATCTTAAACTTGGAAAAACACGTTTTACGCGAAGGGAAGCAAAAGTGCAGTCAACTGCCCGCCATGTTGCCAAGGAAACGAGAGAAGGACTGAGCACGAAAATCCTGTTACTTAGGGGACCTACGTGATCAAAAAAAGGCTTCCTGTGGAGGGGTAGAGAAGGATGAAAATGGAAATTAGCCATGTGCTCGAGGTTACTCCTTCAACTGCGACGTTAGTGCGTAATGATAAAAAAAAGAAAAAAGAAACAAACATCACAGGTATATCCTATGATTGAGTTTAAAGAAACTGGGTTCTGTCTTTACATTCTTAAATACATATATATTATACAAACCCTTAGAACAAATAAATAAATATTACAGTGAGTATGTGAATAGTTGCTAAATACGTCGCCTTACATGCTCTCAATTAGTATTGTCTGCCTACTTTAGTTTTCGGTATCCTACATTGTCAAAATAAATCAAATTGAATGAGAGAGAAGAAATTAGTGTTGTACTATCTTTCAATCTCTTTCCTCGAACTTCTCTAATTGCAATTAAAACGCTCTTCAATTCTTGTTCTAATGTAGTTCAGGTCATCAACATAGCTTTCTCTTCTTTTCTCAGCTATCAGAAAGGCAATTTGCTTGTGATGTCTATCAGCTTCATTTACTGCCAACACCCCCTGAGGAGTGACTGTGCCCTTTTCCATTTGTATCACTAGTTGATTATATGCTCGTTTCTTTTCTTTTTCGTGAGCAATGTACACCTGATCAATATTTTCGTCAACATATGAAGCCGCATTCGGGTACATAACTCTTATTATTATTTTTTTTTTTTGGTAACCCAAGTATCGGAGAGCCACAGAACATTTACGCATGCGCTGACGGAATGTTTGAACAAGAGAGAAAAACGCAGTACCTCCAGACACCGGCGCTGGAGCGTCGTACCAAACGAGTCATCCCGGGATTTCGGCCCGTGCGATCGCTTTTGGACGCAGTTGGCCCTTCGCTGCTTTCTGCTACCGACCTTGCCTCCCGGTACGGCATTGAGGGAGAGATATGTCGGCCCCTAAACCATATGTGACAAATCCCACGCCTACTCACAGCTCCAAACCGCCCTTGTCAATATAGCGTAAGAATTAGATGGCTTATATATTCAAGGGAAAAGTCATTTTCTCTGTCATATGGTAAGCACTGGAGTCGCAGATTACAAAGTGTGCGCACGCGCCCTGCGAAAGGTAACATACATACATACATAAACTTTATTTCGTCTCGAATTTCAGAATAACTACAGGAGCTAATGTCTTCGACACATTACATTTGCAGCTAAAATACATAGCATATACAGATACATACTAAATACATAATATGTAAAGATATATTCATTAAAAAGAAAAGCCGCTGTACAAAATGCGGCTCTGGATTCTCTTTTAAAACCAGTAAACTCATAGGTACGGATAAAATCAGCTAGCGCATTCCGCAACTACGTAAGAGAAAATAACTAAGACCATGACGGGTTGTTCTAGGTTTATTGAGGGACAGAATGTAATTTCCGCGAAGATCGTGCGTAAGAAGAGGACGGGAGAGAAAACGTATTTTTCATATATTAAACAGAAAAACCCTTTTTTTTTTCAAAAAAAACCACACTTTTATTAAAGTAATATAAGGAAATTTTGAATGCGCTTGTTTTATAGAGCTGTAGAGTTTGACTTTTGTAGTAAGAGGACAGGTGATCTGCAAATATAAATCTCGTTATTCTTTTATTTACATTATACCGTTTCTTTGACCCGAGGATTACAGCGAAATGAAAACACAACTTAACTGATTAACAAAAAAATATCCCTTATGTCTTCTGTAATCGGGAAGCGACATTAGAGCTTGAATGTTTTTTAAGTGTCACGTCGTAACTGCGCATGTCGATTCGAAATTTCTGGCGATGTAACACAGAGAACCCCAAAAAGCAAAAAAGAAGACTTTCATTTTCTTTGTTTTTCATGTAAGTTAACCGTGACGGGAAAAAAATAATCATTAGCCGTGAAAAGCCAAATTTTCTAACCTTACGGTCGTGAAAGCTATCCACCCCATTGAGACACCGTCAAGAGGGTAGAATCCAAGGAAAGTTTCCAATTTTGTTCCTATTTTGGGATGAGAATTCCTATTTTTTCCTATTTTTGGCCAATGTTTTTCCTATTTTCCCATTTTCTCGGAGTGTCATTTGTCACTTGACACCCTGGTAGATGGAGGTAGCAGAAGGTATATCACGTTAACGTAAATGAACGTGAATGAAGGTAGATGAAGGTAAAACAAGATAGATGAAGGTAAATGAACGTGAATAAAGGTAATTGAAGATAATTGAACGCGGATGAAGGAAGATGTGGATAGCTGAACGTAAATGAACGTGAATAAGGGTATATTAAGGTAAATGAATGTTGATGAAGGTAAGCTAAGGTATATGAACGTGAATAATTAACAATTATTCGCCGAAGGCGAAGTGATTATCGGTGAATATTCACCGAGACGAAGTCGAGGTGAATATTCACCGATAATCACTGAGCCTGAGGCGAATAATTGTTTTAGTATAAATACACAGGTGATTATTTCAAAAAAGAGAAAAAGAAACATTTCAACGCGAAATCATCTTCACTTACAGTGGCAAAACGACTACTGGCAGCCATTTTGTCCGTCGAGGTGATTATCAGCTGATAATCCGAGATAGCGAGCCAATGAGAGCGCGCGATTTTGTATAATCATCTGTGTATTTATACTAAAGGCAGATAAAGGTAAATGAAGGTATATGAAGGTCAATGAACGTGAATGAAGGTATATTAAGGTGAATGAAGGTAGATGATTGCGATTGAAGGTAGACTAAGCTAGATGAAGGTAAATAAAGGTAAACGAAGGTAGATGAACGTGAATGAAGGTAGATGAAGGTAGATGTAGGTAGCTGACTGTAAATGGACGTTAGTGAAGGGAAATGAAGGTACATGAAGGTAAATGAACGTGAATAAAGGTAAACGACGATAAATGAACGCGGATGAAAGAAATGTGGGTAGCAGAATGTAAATGAACGTGAATGAAGGTATATTAAGGTGAATGAATGTTAATGAAGCTATATGAATGTGAATGAAGGCATATGAACTGAGGTAAGCGAAGGTAGATGAACGTGAATAAAGGCAGATGAAGGTATATGAAGGTAACTGAAGGTAGATGAATGTGAATAAAGGAAGATGAAGGTAAACTCGGAAGGTAGATGAACGTGAATGAAGGTAGATAAAGGTCGATGAAGGTAAATGAACGTGAATGATTAGCACAAGGTATATGAAGGTAAAAGAACGTGAATGAAGGTAGATGAACGTGAATAACGGTATATTACGTAAAGCAAATGAATGCAAATGAGGGTAGATGAATGTGAATGCCGGTTAATGACCATGAATGAAGGTAGATGAGGCGAAAGTTGATGAATGTGAATGAAGGAAGATGAAGATAAATAATGGTAGAGGAAGGTAGATAAACGTGAATGAAGGTAAATGGAGGTGAATGAAGGCGAATCAAGGTAGATGAAGGTAAATGAAGGCGAATGAAGGAAAATGAAGGTAAGTGAGTGTAGCCGAAGGTGAGTGAACGTCAATGAAGGTACATTAAGGTAAATGAATGTGAATGAAAGTAAATGAATGCAAATGAACGTGAATGAATGTAGATGAAAGTATATTAAGGTAAATAAACGTGAATGAAGGAAAATGACGGTAAATAAACGTGATTGAAAGTAGATGAAGGTAGATGGCGGCAATTGAACATGATTGAAGGTAGATGAAAGTAAATGAATGTAGCTGAAGGTAAATGAACGTGAATGAAGGTATATTAAGGTAAATGAATGTGATTGAAAGTAGATGAAGGTACATGAGGGTTAATGAAGGTGATTTAAGGTAGATGAAGGTATATGAGGGTTAATGAAGATGATTTAAGGTAGATGAAGGTATATGAGGGTTAATGAATATTATTGAAGTTAAATGATGGTAAATGACCAGGAGTGAATGTATATTAATTTTTATAAATGGAGGTAAATAGATAAAGATGAAGGTAAATGTATATGGATGACTGAATTGTGGGAAACTGAATAATTTAGCGTGTCTTACGTAGTTGGGGACTCTTGGTGGGTGTATGCATAAGGTCTTTCCCGGCAAAGTTGGTGAACACCTTTGATGGAATCCTTATTATTTCTCATTGGATTTCTGTTTTCTTGTCAAGGTCTTTTTCAGTCTCTTTTGAATCTCATTTGTTTCGTCCAGAGAATTCAAGTTGGCATTCTTCCATCGCAACAATCTCGATATTAGGTACTTGATTGCATTATCTTTGGGTGATCGTGTGGAATGTTTTTTCATGTTTTTGCTTCGATTTCATTCATGTACTTTGAAGACCGGGGCATTCAGGAGACTACAATTCTTTTTTCAGAATGATACCACATTCATGGCGATAATGGTTGTTTACGACTTACCACAAAAATCCGGAAATTTCGGTTGGAATGTAAATGGTAAGCCTATTTTGGTCTTCCCAAACGGAAAATTTCCGGAGAAAACGGGATTTCCAGAAAGGTAGGCCAAAATTCCCAAACGGAAAACGTGTTTACCGTTTGCATACCCCCCCCCCCCCCCCCCCATGATTTTGCCTCCCTCCAGACTCCCTCGGTAACCTTAAATGGTACGCGCCGATCCCAACTGAATTTCCCATTCGGGAGTTTTTGCTTACCATTTGAACAAACCTAGTAGTACCAACCGGTTTCTGCTTGTAAATGGTAAACAACCAATATTGACTTTTGTTCCGTTCAGTGTTTTGTTTTGTTTTTTTCATTAAAAACAGTGACAACGGACGAACAAATTGTCAAAATAAACGTTTCATGTGAGTGCACTTACGCACCCTTTGCAATTCGTTTGAAATGTACGTTTCATATCCAAATGCATTATGCAATTTCTTCCACTTTCCTGTGCATTCTACATCAACGTTACCAATTTGATTCAAACTTTTAACAAGGTATACCTTAACAAGGTATACCTTTTTAACAAGGTATACCTTTTACCAAGGTATACCTTACCTTGTTAAAGTGCATCAACCCCCTAATTCTTTAAAGAACCTCACAGAAAACAGGCAATAGAGAGTCTTGGATATTAAGTAATCTCTTAACAGCTGTGTTTATTTTTGTGTTCTTGATAGCAAAATAAGACATTTTCCTCAAAACTATGATAGGTTTTGTTACATAACAACAGAGGAAAACTAAAGACAAGTTACTGTCAAGAATTTTTGTTTATAAACAATGACAATGCAATCCTCTTTTTGGACAAGGATTGTTGTGTGACAATCAGGTTCGTGTACAGAGCTAATAATAATCACTGGAATATTACTCGAGAAGAGTACAAGCTTTGATCATGTCACACACTCAACTAAAAATAATATCCTACATTGTATTATCCTATTAAGTTCTGAAAAAACACAACTGTCGTTCAAAGAGGTACAGTTTGTCATGACCGGCAAATATTGTTAACATCAACTTTTTTTACAAATGGAAAAATGCTTACAAACAGTTCACATCAAAATTGCTTTGTCCAAC